>LKNJ01003638.1:0-41587 GCA_002120245.1 Maccullochella peelii
ACCAACACCAGGATTACTATCTAGATAAACCAAACCAATGGACCAAGGTAGATCTTAAGTTAAGGTTTGAGACCTGCAAAAGGTTTCACCTTGACAAGCATGTATGAATAAACAATGGGTAGCATAAAATGCAGAGTTTAAGCCCTCTTATCTTGATATGCGGTCAAGGCATTGGGTACAGAGAAGTGTAACTGCTTACTGCACTATAACTGATAACTGATAATGGCTTGGAGTCTTTAAAATACCTCTCACATACATGTACAAGTAATCTGTCTCTTCCACACATCAGACATACCTGGACATTTATGAAATCTACAGTATGCATGATTGGCCATGTTCAGTATACAGTACCTCCTTTCTTTTTGACAGTATAGTGCTACCATTCCTGGTACACCAGACTTGAAGATTGTTGGGGGACTGGTTTCTGGAGATCTGAATATACCATGTTAGATGCACAGTGTCACCCACAGACACCTCTAGGGAGCGCTCAACATGGGGTGCTTGGGGTAGAAGCCAAGAAAGTGTCAACAGGATAGCAGATGTGAAGAAGAACAAACAGTGATTATGTCAATCTTATTAATTTACTGATTGGACTACATTCAAAATGAATAAAACTATTGCAAATTTTGTCTTGACACTACTTGTCAAGTCACTTTGAGAACCAATGCATTAGACCAGCCAACTATTCCAACTTCAGAACCATTTATTAATTTTACCCTTTGTGGGGAATTAATGCAATGCTTCCAGTGTGGAAGGGACTGGGTTTTAATCCCATTTAAACCTTCCATTGCAGTCCTCTTATCAGGAGGCAGCAGGTTGCGTGCATGTTGCCTAGAATGCTTAGCTGGTGCCACGCAGGTCTTTGCACCAGTTGTTAACGATCAAATTTAAATCACCTAAATAGTTCGATTGAACTTACTTACTTAAAGGCCTCATTATGATTTAAACAAAGAGCCTGTCTGATTGTCTAACCACACTCCAAACCCTATTTCCAGAAGATGCAAGGTGTGTGGAGGTATGGAAGAAGGCGAGGTTTGAAATTTTCTCTCAACCTCTCTATTTTAATTCTTCCCAGAACTACTTCCGTCACTTCCTGTGTGAACAACTGAGTGCAACCCCCAATTTGAACTATTTGGCTTCATTGCATCAAGCCTACAAAACACACAAAAAACAATGAATTCTTGGAGAGAATTCAGGGAGGGCAGTGGGAGTGGGCCCACCATAGTTTATTTGAAGCATACTGAGCCCTTAAGTAAGGGCATGGGCAACAAGATCTGTAGTTTCCATGGAGGGCCACAACTTCACTGACTACAAGACTACAGCAATAACTATAAAAAGGGATCACTGAGGAAGTCAGGGAACAGTGTTTTTGATCGTGTCTGTCAGCTTTGGTCGTAAATAGCTGTTTGACAATGCAACACGCACTTTATTTAAAGCATACTGGACCCTTTACAACAATCTGTACAGCTGTGTCAATCTCATCCATGCTTGTCACCATATTTATGGGCATATTTTAATATAAAATGGAGAAGCATACATTTAGGCTTCCTTGGCGTAGTGCAGCTACAGCATCTGCAATGTTGCATTGCTGTGAATTACAGCACATAATTCATGGTAGAAGCAAGCATTTTTTACACCTTGCTGAAATGCTGAGGATATGAGGGAGAATGTCACCTCCTTCACAGAAATTGGAGCCACATTTCACTTAGTTTGACAGCCATCTTTTATGATATGTTAGAGACCTCCTATTTGATTTGAGGGAAGATGAGACACATTTTATGTGAAACTGAAACAGCCCAAGACTACACATCACACACGGGTTATATGAGAAGACACACAACCTGTTGGGTTAGGGGAACACACACACACACACACACACTTGATGAATTGATTTTAGGGAGCAGTTTCAACACCATTCATCCAAATCTGGCAAAACACAAAATCCTTTAGTAACTACTGAACAGTCAGAGCAAAGATTAAGTTTTTAAGTGTACTTAGTCTTACACATCCATGACAGTAACTGAGAACCACACCTTTCTCCCTCCAACTCACCCATGACTGTGAGCCATACTGTTGATATGGTTTTTCTTCCTTGCCAAATGCACTCGTACATGTCCGTGTCACTGAGCATCGTGTGCTGAAGGACCACAGACCAGTCTCCTTTCCTGAGCTTCTCTTCTGAGGGCAACTGGACCCGGCCCTGGAAGGAATTATGGGATTGTAAATCACAAGTCTCAAATTTTTCTTCTTGCATTGCAAATGTTACTAGTTGCATCAACTGAAACACACATTAATTAATAAGTAATTTTGTGACCAGACTTGCCTGGCGCACCTGTGGCACACTTGGATATGGGGTGGGATCAGAAAGAATACATTATTGTACATTATAGCTGGGTGTGTTAGAGGCTGTGACAATCATGGCCAATCATATATCATGTAATTGTGGTTTGACAATGCGCACTATCACTCCAGTCAGAGACTGCAGATGGAAGTTCTGCCTTCAGATGGCTGTAAGGAGAGGCACCACTGTAAAAGAAAGGCTTTCAGTATAGGATTACAGCGTTGGTAAGAATCATTCATTAATCTTTATTCTGTCTCGCTGGTATGAATGCCATAATCGGAATTTGTCTTCTGTGATCACATGTCAGCTGGTTGAAAAACATAGAATAAAAGTAGGAAGACAAGCAAAACATACATATATGTGCTTTCACCAAAGTAAAGAACCAAAGTACTATGTAATACAAGCGCGCTGAGTATGGAGCCAGGACAGTGACAGTTTAATATTTGGCATCAAAATAAAATTTGGCTTTGAAAACAAAACCTGAACTGTAAAAGGAAACATTGGCATTGAAAGATTTGCATTGGAAAAAGTTGTATTGGCACTGAAAAAAGTTTCACTGAAAAATAAAACATAGGCATTACATTTTTTTTTTTTTTTGGTGTGGAGCGGAGGGGTTTGAGGGGAGGGGCAAGGAGAGTGTGATTTACAGATAATCTGCATACTAAGGAGAGAATGTCACTCTTCCTGAACCAGCTGTCTTCCCACCTGCCTGCCTGCCTACCTGCCTGCCTGCCTGCCCTGCCTGCCTCCCTTCCTGCCTTTTCCCCAATAAAACCCCTTTGTTACACCTCCACCCGCTGTCTACACTTGGGTCCTTCCCTCACCACCCTACACCATAACACTGAAAAAAGAGTGGCATGAAGAAAAAAATCATTACATTGTCAAACATTCACCTTTCATTGTCACAAACATTGTCATTGAAAAACACATGAGATTGCAAAAAATATCAATTTGAAATGAAAAAAAATGTAATGCCTATGTATTTTTCAGTGCCAATACTTGTTTCAATGCCAATGTTTCCTTTTTCAGTTCAGGTTTTGTTTTCAAAGCCAAATTTTATTTTTGATGCCAAATATTAAAGTCACTGTCCTGGCTTCATAGCTGAGCTGTCGAGTTCAACACTGTGCGCCAACACCAAAGTAGAGCCCGAAATCTTGCCTGCCCTGTACTAGGTTTAAAGTCTTTGGCTCATAGGTTTGTAGGCAACCCAGAGGAACAAGTAGAGTAAAGTTTATACCAGGCAGCTACATTACAAATATACCAATGACCTAATGAAAAAGCTAAGCTTAGTTAATAATAAAATTAACAGCAAATTTCTTCCCTATTGCAAGGGATTATATTTAAGGATCAGCTCCCCCAAGTTACAAAAATTTTTATTTCTCACTAACCTTACTGGTATCTGGCCATGCAAAAAGTTTTACTTGTACAGGTTTTTAGATATCTGTTTGAGATTTTTCTCTCCACCCAAATACAATGGAGGTGAATGGACTTTCATGTGTGCATCAAAAAAACAGCATTGAAAAAACATCTCTGACATCTCTTTGCAGAAAAAGTGGTTTCCACGCTTTCAACAGTTTTAATGAGGATTATTTACATTACATTTCATTTATTCAGCTGATGCTTTACTTACTTACTTACTGTAAGTACATTCAACCAAGTGGATACAATCCAAAAATTGCACGAATCATGCAAGTACATAAACTTCATCAGATATCCTGAACTGCTTCAAGGGGGGCAGTAAGAGATGTTGATTGGTCACCAGCTGCTGCTGTGTTGAGGGCCCCAGGGATGACCTTTTTATGTGGGTCAACCCGGACGTTAACATCGCCGTGGTTCCATCAGCAAAAGTCTAATGGGTTTCTTCCTCTGGATTGATGCAGAAAACAAACTCTGTGGCCAACAAAGGCTTGATGACACTTACAGGTAGTCTAATGTTCAACAAGATAATCTTCTCAAATTATCACCACCCATCCAGAAATCCCACTGAGTCTGAGAAGAACCCTGTAGCGCTCTGACCGTTCTTTAGGACTGCAAGCTATAAGGTGCACTGTTTTATGTTATTTAAAACCAAAGCCATAGAATCTAATAATACAGAAGCCTATAATATATTTAATTTTAAACCCACCTCCACCCCCTTCTTATAGGAGGACAACTTTATGTTATATCTAATTATCTAAATGGACTGGTATATTGAAAATATGATATCTGCCTTAATCCAGTATAGTTTTCTAGTCTAACATATTTTCTATTGAAATGTGAAGCTACAATTTAATTGGCATTGTCACCTCCACCCCCCCTTATAGGAGGGCAACTTTATCAATGCCCACTTATATATTTAGTTATCTAATAGTAAATGGAATCTAGTCCTAACCATAAATGTTATTATTATTTGTTATTATTGTCTTCCATAGCATTTGCTCATGTTACAAGTTTTCAAGTTTGGTGTAAACAATAACTACCTCACAGATCAGACCTTCACAGATTTTTTACATGGTTTTTTGTGTTTTTCTTTTTTGTTCAGTGACCAGTTATTTAAACCTGCTTGGTAAAAACGGAATATGTCATTATTTGTGCCAGATTTGCTACAGGGGAAACAGAAGCATGCATCTAGCTGAGCAGAGTACTCTAGCTATGGCCTCCCATGGTGCCAGCCCGAGTTAAATGCGCGTGCAGTCTGGCCAAAGTTTTGGGAAAACAAGGGTGGGCTGCGACGGTGCTGGGCTGTTCAAGCCATTGTTATTATCGGCCACTGCTGCGCCGCGAACGCTGTCTGGGGGTGCAGGGCTTGTGCAACTAGGTCGGGGGTGGGGGTCAGGGCCGGTGGTCGGGTCGAGTCAAGGAGCACTACCGTGAGACGACACCATGGAGCCTGCCTGTATTGACTGTGGCTCGTAACAGTGGCTTTGCGAGGTTTAACAACCAGAAATCATTGCATGGTGACAGAGAAAGAGAGAGTAGAGAACAGCCAGTGAACCACTAAAAACTAAATATATTTTTTTAGAGAGAAATGCGCCGCTACCATGCGGTGTAAAACTTAAGTTAGCTAACACTAACACACACGTAGCTAGCTAACCACGTCTAGAAGATGACTGCAAATGATTGAAAATAAACAACCGCAATTTACAAGTAGCCAAATAAATCTAGCAGCGATTTAAAATCTCATGTATTAACTAAGACTAAAACCAGGCTGCTCTCATCAGAGTCAGAGTATAACTAGGCTAATAACAGAGTATAGGCAACTGAGTAGTGATGAAGGGAAATTACAGCGAAGTAACTGCTGTTACTGCTCTCCCGGCTACGTATCCAGTTATTATATGGCCAGACCAACCAATCAGATAAGAAAATTACGATTATTTTGACATGGCATGTTTATGATTGGCCAAATCGGGGTCGGTTTGGTGGGTCAGGAGGAACATTTGGGGGGGCATTGCAGAATTGCATGTAAGCAGGTGATACAGCTCTTTACTAGTCAGCGAAAGCGACAGAGGAATGTCAGCAAGCCCTAACAGAGGATATGGAAAGACTTTAGACTTAATAAACTATCCATAAAAACTAAATTCAACTGAAATTCAAACTTAAATTTTCCAATTGAAAAATGAACATTAAAAAACATTCTTATATTAATATTATTATTTGTATACATTTTAAAAATTGATTTACTTGAAATACCTTTCATTTATTCAATGTTTATATAACATTTCCTTGAAGGCAGGTTTATAGCTGAATTTTTCTTTCTATCATATATCCCAGGACACAAACTTTTCAATTAAAAATTAAGATATATCTCCCTTGAGGTTAGTGAGAGAACTAAAGTGAGAGAACTTTTTTTTAAAAACTAAAATACACTGTAAAATGATTTAGAATGTAAAGAACCTGCACTCCACTAAACCAAAGCAAACTTAATTAAACTACTGTAGATTCCAAACTGTAAATAAAAGATAGACAGCACTAACCTTAAATTTGTCCCCCTGTCTTCGCTCCCCTCCCTGCAGAATTGCCACATCCTCCCCCATCGCCTCCCACCAGACACTCCCTTCCTCCTCTTGGAAGACTGAGCCGTTACAGGGCAAGATGGCTGACTCCCCGTACTCCACCTGAAGGTTCACCATCTGCATTATTTGAATGGCTGGACAAAGGGAAGTGGAGCGTAAAAAAGGAAAAAAGGAAGATGGGAAAAGTGAGGATATCAGATTGAGGGTGAGGGGAAGACAGAAAAGGATGGAGTGGGGAGGAACGGTAAAAGGGGATGAAAGAAAGAGGGAAAAAAGAAAATGTGATGGGAGGAAGAGGGAGGCAAGAGGGAAGGAAAAAATCTGTAAGACAGAGATAAAGCAAAGCGATATGGTAGAAACATGCATGACTGTTTCAAGAATGCTGTCCCTTTCAAAGAGGAGACAACGGGAGAGAAAAGAGAGAGAGAGAGAGAGAAGGATGTAGGAAGAAAACAAGTTGTAGGTTAATACAAAGGGAACAAGAGGCCTCCTTATACTTAAGGCTATATTTGATTTTTATTAAAAAGTCTTGAAAAGGAGGCAAAGACACTTCCACAGCTTCCTTGCAGGTGCTGGGTAAAGAGGCTTTCAAATTGACAATTCAAGGATACATACATGTGTGTTTGGATTTATGTATGTTTTTCACTCTGGCTATGATGTAAATAAAAGATGGTCACCACACAAGTAAAGCTAAGTGGGACGGGAGAAGAGGAAGAAAGTAATGCAATGTAATGTGAAGAGATAGGGGTGGGAGAGTATGGAACCCCAAAGTGTTTTGGAGTATTATGAAAGAAAGAATCATATCAATAAATTGTATAGCTTGTATAAATGAAGCAACAATTTTGAAAAATAATTCAATACATTTTATTGGATATTATTTTTGATTCAATCATAGGCAATCTAATCTTAAACATTTTAAAAGTCTGTTTTTAGTTCGTAATGGCATTTTCACAATGACACTTATTTCATGTCAAGTTTCATTTCATAATGTTACTTTTCATAATGACACATTTTATTTCATAATGTCACTTTTCATGACAGTGGTGTTGTCACCACCCTCTCACCTTTCAGCCAATCACATGCCCCCTACCTCTCTTAAAGGTTGTAACAATTTTCATGTATTAATTACTTTGTATTGCCTATGTGTGAATAGATTGTAATGTAAAAATTAGACCTTCCCCGACTTTCTCAGTTGCCTATAACAGCCTGTGGACTGATTTCTATGTAAAGGACTCAGGATGGATTTTCTGGGAACATCCAAAGGATGTGACGTTATATGCGGTCCTGAGTGCATTGCCTCTCTTCAGCTCCAGTTCAGCTCAGTTCCCCTACAGCGCCACTAGTGTGCAACAGTAGCTAATGTTAGCTTAGAAATGGAGTCCGTCAACAAACGACTGGCACCCACCCCAAAACAGAGTCTAACAACAAAGTCAGAGTAAGCACACAAAAAAAAAAGTTTTATCTAGTGAAGCCGTCTGGCTAGGGTCAACATCGGCATGGCATTAGATTCATGAAGGGACCTTCGTTTGGCTTTGGGGATCAAAACCAAACCCGAGCTGGCTTGCTTCCTATTGGACAGGTAAGCTAACATTACTGCAAAGCATGTGAAATATATTCTGATATTGTGGTTTTAGCTGGCTAATGGTCGCTAACGTTAGATTACTTGCTAACGTGGATGAACTGCTAATTAGCTAACGTAGCAAAATACAAAATGTCAGCTAATTCATCCAGATTCCCAGGGCTGATCTGGCTGGCAAATTGGCTAGCTTGCCGTTTGCAAATTACTTTACCGGCTAACGTTACGAAGCAACCCAACCAATGGCCCATCCATGCAAGTGTAGTTTGGTGGAAATCTGAAATAAAGTCTCAGAAATACTTGTCTTTAAATGGTTTATTAATTCAGTTTTGCAAAAGGGCACAGCCACACAGAGCAAGGGTCTGTCTGTGACTGAGCAAAGAATAACAGTCAGGGGAGGCCGTCTATATAGCGCGACAGTGAGACTGTAAATCACTCTATAATGAGGGATAGTGAGGTTGGATAGCGACTATAGTAGTGGCATAGCGTTACCGAGAGCTGAAAAATCTAGCATCAGAGAGGCCTAAAAACAGCGGAATAGCATAAGTGAGGGCTGGGAATATCCCTAATGATATAAGTTTCCATTTCAGTAGTAAAAGTTACAGCTAGCGATTGATAACGCTGGCTAGCTAGCGTTAGCTAACACCGAAGTATGATATAAATGCAGTCAATGTATCATGCAACGAGATTGGATTAGTTCAACGTCACTAGTCAAACTAGAATAACAGTGTAACCTCACTTACCTCATCTCTCAGCATGATGCGGATCGATCACATTCAATCTCGTGTATGTCACGTCACTATTTTGGGCGCTGATGGAGCGCGAGCAACAGGATTGCTGAGTGCAGTTCACTTAATGGCCACCAGTGTCATTGATAACAAGGACTTTCTGAAAACTCCACATAGAACCTTTTAGCTAGCAAGCTCTGCTAGCAAATTTAGCCAGTTAGCACCTGTTAGTTAGAGCAACAACAATACCAAAGTAATTCTGAAACTACAAGCTGTAAATAAACACACTACAAATGAGATTTACTATGTTGCAAGGCCATTATGAAAGTAGTGTTATTTAGACAGGTAGTAAGTAAGTGTGGCCCATGTCTGAAAAATGCCAAGACACAGTACACTTAACCCACACTTGATGCACACTTTTCCTAATACCGCTTCAAAGCAGTATCAAAGCTATACATCCCACCTTTCACCACGGTCAAACACTACAAAGTTATGGCAGACCCTCCACATATTATTATCATGTAATATTACCAATCTATTCTTCCTAATGAGACTGATAAGAATGATATTGCATATTCTTTAGAGGAATTCTTCAGACACAAAGCATTCAAAATGATATCATGTTAGGTCTATTTTATGTACAGTAGATGTCTTTGAATCTAGATAACTTAAAATTCAATTGCTTTATTAATTGATTACTCCTCTCAGCTCCTGATGTGCGTTTTTTTTAACTGTCATCTAATTGTAACTGTAATACTGTATGGTTGATCCTACTTACTTGTTCCAACAAATCACCTGAGCTTGATTGTGTCATATACAGTATTTGTATTTGCATGAGTGATGGGATGTCCTTATTGATCAAGCGAGACCCAATGAGCTCTGATAAACTTCCACACGCTTACGGTCTGAACAGGCACTTGGGCACACAACCAACAGGTGCTAAAGGTGGCTACATTTGGTAGCATTTGTTGATCTTGCTTGCTTAAGAGGTAGGGGGCATGTGACTGGCTGAAAGGCGAGAGGGTGGTGACAACACCACTGTCATGAAAAGTGACATTATGAAATGAACACAGACTTTTGATTTCTATTATGAAGTAAAAATTGAGTCCTATAAAACTCATTCATAATAATGAGTTGAGTTTTAATCATTTCTTAAATTATTTTACAAATGATTGTTTTCAGGTAATAAAAAAACATTACGCAATGTATCCATTTGATGATTTATTTCATACTTGTGCATTTGTTTATGAACACTTTGGGGCTTCCGAGAATAGAAGGGGGGATCAGAAGGATTACATACAGTACTACATGGTCTTACAAGAGTTTTATGGAGAAGTGTCATTAAGAGAAATCTAAACCCATTTTACATTTTATTAAAATTTTATTTTATTATTACTGTTCCGATGTGTAAACCTTGCAAAACAGACTAAAATGTCTCCATGTCTCCTGGGCAGGAATTGTATGAAACAGAAAGACTCACCATTGCAGACCCCTCCACACTGAAGACACAGCAACATCACCAAAATACACAGAGGAAACATGTTGTCCCTCCTCCTCCTCCTCCTCCTCCACTGCTGAAACGGAGAAGCCTCATTCAGGATTCAGTTAACCTACTGTAGGCTAATTTTAATTATTAAAAAAAACAACTAACCAGCACATTTTATTTATAGCGTCTCGTTGTAGATGAAGGATTTGTTGCATTGTTGTCATTTCAGAACGTCGAATTCCCTTTTTTTTTTTGTAATAGGCTAATAATGGATCGTCTTTTGGCAATTGTGCACACATTTCAAAAGCTCTACCATAGCTTATTAAGGTGGATATAAGGCCCTCCTCTTGAATTCGGCATGGAAAAATAATCACAAAGTAATAGGTTTCCTACTCAAATTATTTTTTAACTTCTTTCCTCAAACTTTTAGGCTAAAAGAAAACCAAAGTCGAAAGTGCGGCAAGTATAAACCACTTACAACAGTTTCAAAGTTTATTTCTTAGTGATGCCAGATTAGAGAAAACATTTTATCATATGCTTATCTAAGTGTAGCTAAGAGGGCAAACATTAAACTGTTTTTGCGCCATAGAAGGCAGAACAATAGGTAAAACAAAAACTGGTCTTACCGAATAATGTTCACGAGATTAAAGAATCCACTGAGGCGGGAAGATTACAGCACTGATGACACCACAGTGTGTTCCTGTGTGTTTTAAATAACCGCAGGTGCCTCCTGTCTTGCCCATGGGGTCCTGGCACCTCTCTCTCCCATTACAAGAAGACAGGTTTTAAATGTCAACGGCAGGCACCCGACATGCCGCCTTCAAGTGCTGTGGGAAATGTCAGAATAATATGACACATTACTCTTAGACATGTTAGTAGGTGGGGATTAGCAGTAAGAGAGGAACACACACACACACACACACACACACACACACAAAGAACTGGGCACGAATTTACAGAGTATTTTCTCGTGCCCTTTTTTGCTCTGTGCCCCAAATTCATGTAGATCTGCATACAAACTTAGAAGTTTGTATACAAGTATTGCATTTAGGTCAACTCTGTGTATAGTGTCTCTTACTATCCTGGTTGGTTAATTAAACTGGCAAGTGGTTGGCCCAAGTGCCCTCAAGTGCCCCAGGCCTGTTTGTTAGTAGGTTTTTGTGTGTTACTTTCTTGAAAATAGACACATAAACCTGTTGTTTATATAATGTTCCATTTAACATACAGCCTACTTGCCTGCACTGCCAAACCCAGAGTAAATAAGGCCGCACAAGACCTCCACATTGTGCTTAGTTGGCAACCTGCACACGGGAACCGGACACCAAGAGGCACGTGGCAGAATTCGCACTTGTCCATACTGGGGAATTCAAAGTGCACAGGAAGCATCTGGAGGGCAGTTTTGGACAAATGCAGTTTACAGTATGGCAATAAGACCTCTATTTGTTTTAATACAGCACACAGAAAATACAGCCAGTAAGAGAAAAATCTCATTTTCATTTAGAACGTTGTGGGTTGAATTAACACTCAAATAACATAAAATGACATAAAAGGTTACATAAGTCAATAAGGCCAATGGAACATAAGCTCACAAATGAATAGATTAATGAACCCTCATTAAGACGTATGTAAGTATGGATTGACTTAAAACAGGAACTTACATTTCTTTGTAGATTTGTAGAAGTGTCAAGATTTAGAGAGATTTAGTGAGTCTTAATGAAGTCACCATATATGCACACAACCACCAAAAGAAACAAAAAGTATTTCAAACAGTATTTCAGAAAGTGGGATACTGACATTCTGTTAATGCATCAGGTGTGAGCAAGATTGTAATACAGTGTGTATATACAGTATATACTGCATATATGTATATATAGTACAGGAGTGAGAGAAGTTATGTGTCATATGTACGTAGATCAGATCAGTTTTCTGAAATGTTAGACGGCACCACAAGTTCCACCACATGAGAATCCACAGGGGCACTCACTGAGGATGCATTCAAGCTCCATGGGGAAAACAGCACATACAAACTTTTAACCAAAAAACTGGGCTAGCCTACTGCCCGCCTCCGCTGTAGGCTTATTATAGCTATCGCTGGTATTGGTTTGTGTGTGCGCTGGTGTTACTGTCTGAACTCTTAGTTATTATTTTTCCCCTTGTCTTGCTAGAATTAATTGGTACACTGTTCTAACTTTGGCTTGGTTGGTTCCTCTGTGAGCTTCTGCGACCTACAGTTACCCATAACACCCTTCTCTGCGTAGACGTAGAGAAGTATCTTTAGAGAAGCATTCCTAGCTAAAGCATGTCTCTTAAGTCTAGGGTTGAAAAGGGAGTATAGTCAAGGAACAATGAAAGGAAACCCCATGATGGATCTCACAGTCTCCTGCCTGGCCTCAGGTGGACCCTTAATGAACTTGATGAGGATCACTCCACCTATGATGAAACGGCAACAGCATACACCTTAATAGTGCTAGATGTTCTGCCTGAGTCCAAGAAAGAAGGACATGTCAAACCATGTGGATGGAGCATGTATCGGCTTACTGCACCATTATGAGAACAGTTTTCACATCTGGTTGTAGCTAGTGCACGTGGAAGGGGTTCTGGTGTTGTTGGTCTGCATGACAGCGTCGCCTAGTTCCTGACAGAGGGACTGCGAAGAGCCCACACCCCAAGCTGGAGGGTGGTTGGTTTTAGGTGCCTCATTAAACTCTTTCTCAGAATCTTTATAAATATGTTCAATACGGTGATGAGCTACATCTAGAAAAGCCTGTGTGTGGGAATGGGAATTGCTTACGGCCATACCATCCTCAACATGCACATCTAATCTCAGAAGCTAAGAAGGGTTGGGTCTGGTTAGTACTTGGATGGGAGACAGTCTGGGAATAAAATTTTCCACTTCTCTCTCTAAACAGCAGAGGGCGCTACTGCTTTTTCTGTAGAGACGAGATCAGTTGCAATTTCACCCTTCACAGTTCACTCAGCCCTGTCTTTTAACTGTGATGCTGTTTTATTATACTGTATACAGTACTATAAATATTTTTGTCATGTGTTTTGGTGCCACCATGCTCAGTTTTTTGTTATAACTTGAAATGAAACTTGCATACTGTAACTGACGTTATCATCTTATCTGATTAAAGTGTGATTTTATGACCATATATTCATGAAAAAAATGTAAAGAAAACAAAAATTCCCTGACACTCATTAAATTCCACAGAGAATGTATTTATTTCCTCAGCATTCTAGTCCTGGAAGACAACCTCAAAACATGTGACAGTGTACCAGTAACTTCATATGATCAAAGTTACAGAGAAAAAAAAAAAAGTTTTCTCCAAAATAAAACAAATTAGAAGTAGTTGAAATACACTTTCAGAAAGGCTAATTAAAACATTGCATTCAGAACAATCCAATCATTACAAGAGCAAGCTCAACATGGGTAACACACACAGTACTAGTGCAACAGAACATAAGTTGCTAGTTCTTAGAGGGCTGATAGATTCAGGAACACACACACACTGTTCACCACGACTTCCCTCCGTCAGTTCTTCCAGGTGTAGCTGTAGTTGTTCATGCTGATGTGAGTCAGAGCAGTCTTGCCCAGGCTGGACGGCTGCTGAAGCTGCTGGATGGAGGCAGGATGGAGACCACAAGCAGACATTTCCACCGAGCCACCAGTATACTGCAAACACAGAGAGACAGCTGGAGTGAGTGCACATTAAGGTTAAGTGACTAGGTGGTGTAATACACACATCATGCTACTGCAATTCTTCTGGAAGAGACCCGACACAAAAATATCTGTATTCAGAATTATGCTGCGGACGGGTGGGACCTACACCGGAGGGTTTTTCATGTTCTGTGCTCTGTTATTTTCTACTGCCAGTTATACTCCTCATATGTGTATGTATACATTTAGCTGCTCACCATATAACACAATGTTTGAACCATGGGGCTAAATTAATCAAATAATAAAACATAACTTGTATTTGAATGGCACCTTTAGAAAAAATAAAAAAGTGAGTCTAAATAGCAGCTGTGTGACTGTTCATTGAAATGGCACTAATATTGTTGCCCATTCCATCCAGAAAAAGTCATATTTGGAGATACTAACTCATAATGATACACAAGCCTTGCGCAGTGATTACATGATCACCTGATCGTCATTCTTTTTGATTCCACAATCAAGGGAATTTTAGGGCAATGTTAGAAATGAGGCAACAAATACAGTGTGAATTAGGTGTGTTTCCATCAGCTGGTTGAGGCAGATAAACTGTCTACCTGAGCACGAGGCTCCAATGGCAGGAAGAATAGAGTTTGGCTGTCTAGACCTTACTGCTGTTGGGCAGCTTCTTTAGTTTCAGCTCATACAAGACCATAGTTCTTGCTTTCAGAAGCAAAGATGATGAGAGACAGGTGCCAATAACGGGTCTCTTGATTTATAGCGGAGACTCTCCCCTACGGCTTCAGCGGTGTGTTTGACAGCGCTGGGGAAAGTTTTGCTGGAGGTCATTTACAGGCATTGCTGCTTCATTTCAGCGAGTTTAAACCCAGTAGGGCTGGGGCGACCCCTCAACGTAATCAATTACGGAATATTAAAACTTAATAAAGTGACATATTCACAGCTTTTAGCCTGGCTCAAAATCTCAGACATTGCACTTGTCTGAAGAGATGCAATGCATTGTGGGGCATTGGAGTATGTTTGGTAAGCTCATGCTGCATACTCAGAAATTCTTGTTAATCTAGTATACATCTGGCATACACAAAATCCACATACTACGCAGGTGGAACACACTACATGCTCAATTTGACGTCATACTTAGTATGAATAGTGCGTTAGCATGTGATCCCCAACACAACCCATGATTGACTGACATCTCTGACTGTCTTGTTAGTTTTGGTCCCCTATGAAGTCTTTCATGAAGTCTTCTTCTGCTGTCTTATCAACCAATGATATCAGTAATCAAAGTGCAGTACAGGTAGCTACAGTAAAGTTTGACTTTCACTATATGGCTGTCTTACCTGTTGCTTGGTGGTGTGTGTGTTCATGACAGCGCTAGGTGTGTGTGTGTAAAGAGCAGCTGAGAAGTTTCCTTTCTGTGCAGAGCGAAGGAGGGTGGTGACAGTGTGGAGAGAGGAGGGGAGGACAGGTCCTGGAGGAAGGAGGAGGGGAAAAGAAACATCATTCAACTGCCTCCAGTCATTGTATGCACCAATGCCCTCACATGGCAGAGTAGCTTACTGCCATCTGTTGGTTCAGTATGTTCATCGAACTATGATCTGTAGTTTCAGATAAATGAGATGAGATCCTGCAGCTGTGTTACCTGTGATCTCCAGGCTGCTGATGTTCTGGAAGGTAGAACCAACCTGGCTCTTCACATTCACACTACGGGCCTGAAAAACACACAGACTCAGACAGATGCAGACGCAGTAACAGCGGTGTGTGTGCGTGTTGGTGCGCGCGCATACCTTCAGTGTGTGCATCGTAGCTCCTCTGAAAGCGTTGGGAGCCAGCAGTGTTGGGGGTAACCCAGCCTGGGAACCCGCTGCTGCCACCACACTCCTACAGTTGATGAGGAAGTTGATGAGGGTAAAAGTGTGTGATCCCTCCACACACACCACAGACTCCGGCTTGTGGTCTAGAGACACAGCGTGACCCTCCTTCCGACTACACCAGTGGTCAAGGAGCTTTGGCTGCTTGTTCTTATGGTTTTATTACATGACAGGTGACATATAACTACAGCCATGAGGCAGAGCAAAGCGTAAGAGTACTAGTTAAGCCCTATGATACACAACCAGGACAGCTGAAGGATACAGTTGTATGGTGATGCTGTCTGGCTTCTTGATTTTGTCCTGGACTCCCATCTCCTTCAGCCAGGAGAAGCTGCCGTCTTCATCATCGTTGTATCGACAGTCCTCACCCTCTTTCAGCTCAGAACACCTAAAATTAAAATGATTAGCACAATTATAATAATACATGTCAGCACCACCAACATCATCCTTACTAGAACTTAGGTTTGACCCATATAGCAGGCAAAGATTATTCTTCTTCAGCTCATACATTCAGTATAGTCCTCCTCAGATACGATGCAGGTTGACTGATCACCTAGTATCATGGTGTCATGTGATGTGAGGTTCATTACCAAGTACTACAAAGTGAATTGTTTGATGCAGAACTTTTGGCGTTGGCCTGCTAGCAGCCGAGCCCAAATCCACACAATCACAGACACCCATTCACACAATCACAAGTGTAGTGGAAGTGTACAGTGGAGAGACAGAATGAAAGGAAAACACACTTACTCCTGCGCTCTCTCTTCCTGCTCTTCCTCCTCTCCCTGGTGCACTGTCAGGTTCTGCTGCTCCCTGCTCTTCCTCCTCTCCTCCACTAGAGGGAGACTGAACTCTATACCTAAACAGGTATACATAAGATGTATGAAGAAGAGCTGGCATCATGTATTAATGATGCAGTCACACTTTTGATCAATCAGTAATAAGTTAAACAAACGACCATGACTAAGTATAATACACTTCAAGTTCCAACTACACTGTTTGACATTGTTATTAGGAGAAATGAAGCAGTCATGCTCAGGGTTAGCCCTGTCACCATAATTATGTTATTGACTTATCGTACGATATATATGGACATGAGCTCCATATTGCCCATTGTGTTTACATGCGCGTTATAAATGTGACAGCACGAAATAGCACATGCTCACAGATAGCGTAACTCGCTGTACAGCCAAAGAGATGCAGCCATTCAATGCGGTCGAAAAGCCAGCCTGCAAACTTTTGACAGGAAGTACAAATTTCCAAAGAAAACATACTCCAAAACTGCCTTTCCAGCCTTGTACAACAAAGTGAAACGACATTCTGAAGGAGATAAAAGACGTCTCCTTTTACTCTGCCACTACAGATATGTGGTCACACACAAATATGACCCCGTACCTTAAATAACTACTGACTGCTGACATAACTGCAGTCAAAGTGTTTAGAGACCAGACAGACACCGGGTCAGTTATTTTTTATCTTCCTAATGTTCCTTGACATCGTGGTCGAAAACAATTTTACTTTCCCTCCCTATAATGCACAAAAATGGTTTGCTCTGTCATGCTACTGTGCGGTCAAAAGTTTAACATTTAGCCAGCCCCTCCTCCCCTCCAGTGACCTTTCAAAATGGCCAGTCGTAAAAAGTCAGGTGCTCAGAAAAGAAGAGAGAAACGAATGAAAGCAGAGGAGCAAGCGACTTTATGGCCAGGTATTTGAAAAAATATACTGAAGTGGAAGATGCAGCTGCAACAAGTACAGCCCCACCTTCAATAGGGGTGGAGAGAGAGCAAGGTGAGACATCCATTTAGCTAGCTTTAACCTTAACATCCAGTTATTAGCTTGTATAAAAGCCTAACACGACGCGTCCTCTGACAGAAACAGCTGAGTCTGGAGATGGAAGTAGCTGTGCCAGTGAGGAGACACAGAAGAGGAGAGACCCAGCCTGCAGATGAAGGTCAGGGAAGAAACTGTAGATGGAAGATCTGTGTGGAGATTTTCCATCTAGTTACTTCCCCAGTGCCTTGTTATGTCCAGAGACACTCTAAAAGGACGAGTCCTAAAGTGACTTTGTTATGTCAGACATATTACTTTGTTCTACTTGTTGTTGTTACTTATATCTAATTTAGAGATAATATGTTGTTACTTTGAACTTTTTGTTTACAAAAGGTCCTAACCATTGAGAAAGTGGATTGGCAGTATATTGCTTAAAATAATAGAAATAAATTATAAAAAAGGATTACTTAAAATACATCTCTATGGAGTCAAGTAGTCTAGTGAATTCTTACTATTAATGATTTTAAAAAGACAGCCAATTTGTTTTTAAATGCTTCAAAAACAGGAAGAGACATTTGTGTACATTATATTTTGCCAGCAGAATCTGTTTACAAGATATTCAGTATATCATGTTCTCAGTTGTATTGTAATGAACTAATGTCATGTTCTACAGATGCCTGTTCGAACGTATAAAACATCGAATGGTAGGGGAAAAGAGACCTTTGCAGCAAGTGATTCATTTCTCTTACCTCTGACGTGTCATATCTGCGTGGTATTGTAGCTGTCCCTTTATAAAGCGGTTCAACTTATCAGACGACAAACCCGACAGTGCATCATATGTATAGAGTCATCATTATCAACCCAGTCGTATGTTTTTCTCCAAGATGCAATGAATGTTCTTTTGGGTTTCTACTTGTATGTTGTGTATGAAGTAAACAAGCCTGCCTGTATCTGTCTTACAGTGGTGTACTATATGCTGTATTCATACGGGGGACTGTTAGAAGAGCGCAAAGACAGACACAGGCCAAGCAGAGCAGACGTAGTAACGTTGCTCGCGAAGCAATGTCTGGAAAATTATTTAAGTGAAATAATTTTTGGTTTTTTTGTTTATTTTTCGAGCACTGGCCCAATTGGGCAACTGGCTGATTGTATTTACTGGCCCGATGTAACTTTTTACTGGCCCCAGGCCATTGGGCAATCCTTATTGTTGGACCCTGCATGCCCTTCATGGACCCAGCATGAGTAGCTTGTATCAAAGTTTGACATGTATAGCAAAACTATGTTTGTATTTAACATGTACTTTTGTTCAGGATTGTCAACCTCAGATTGACCCAAAACAAAGGACACGGGTACTTCGGGAAATTTCTGAATTGCACGCTGCAGCGAGGGGCTGATTCACCATTCACACATACACACACATACACAGGGTGTTGGCCAACCATCTGGAGCAGTTTGGGGTTCAGTGTCTTTCCAAGGAGATGGACCTGTGATCAGTGGATGACCCGCTCTACCTCCTGAGCCACAGCTACCCTACATTACAACTACGTTACTGTGAACATAAGGTGTAGGATCTGACAATGTCAGCTACAGTATTGGTGCAACGAAAAGAAGTGATCTCTGTTAAGACTCACCCTCAGCCTTCATTGCCTCTCTGAGACCCCTGGTTGTAGGAGAAATTAAGGCAGTGATGCTGCTAGAGCCCCCGAGACCTGCTGCCCTGAACAACACTGTAAACTGACAGAATAGAGTAGATTAGACAAAGGGAAATAACCGGATAAATAAAGTCCTTTTGTTCTCATTAAGACCACAGTGAAAATTACAATTTGGATGCCCCCCAGTAATAGTATCAAAACAGACACCATGGCAGATAGCAATGCACGCTACTAGCCCATTGTAACGTAATTACATTGGGTGAAAACAAAAGCCTAAAACACACAAACACGTACCTGATAGGAGCAGAGATAGAAGTAAGGGCACAGTCTGGCCTTCAACAGGCTGTAGAGAGATGACAGACTGACTGACCTGAAGAAGACAGACAGACAATCGGCTGTCATATCAGAAACACACTGCACATGTTTAGTCACATAACTTTACACATGCAATGTACAGTATATGCAAGTTTCCATTTCTGTAACTCTCCGAAACCGACAATCACATCCACTTCACGCCGTGATTGGTCAGCTGGTTGGAGGTGAGAAAGGAGCCAGGCACTACCCACGTTCAAATGAATTGGAAAACTGCTGTTTTCAGCGCAGCACCTGATTTAGCCCTAAGGACCAATCCAGCACCTAACCAGACCCACATGACATTTGCAGGTAACTTTACATGCTGTTTAATGTGCTGCAGCTGAGCAGCTAATTAGCTATTTAGCCTACAAACTAACATTAGTAGTGCACTTTTCCCTGGTGAATGTTTAGTGGCTCGTTCAAAAAGCTATGGTGCAGGACAAGACGTGTGAACGTTTGTAAGTTAGATAAGAAGGAGAAGGACAGCTAATGGGGTTGTTGTTCAGAGTCTGTGGCTCTTGTGTTGTGTAGCAGGCTGCTGTTTGGCTCAGTGTGACCGTCTGCTCTGCCTATGATAGAATGCTGATGTTACTGCTTTATGCAAGATTTTGATTGGCTGTTGAAATAAGGTCATCCATCTAAGTAGGTTTTGCATTAATTTAACGGATATAGAATGGTATTCCTTAAAATGAACGCAAAACTAGGGAATGGCATAGAATATAAGTTTCTCCCTCTTGGTTTCTGAGGAGGACGAGTGATTTACGGAGCAGATATGTATGCTGTAGCAGACCAAAAAAATGCAATTGAATTTCATTGGACTTTAAGTCATTGTCATGCCGCTAGTGGGGCTGAAACCAATATCTCCAGCCTCACCATTCACTCATGAGACTGTGCTGCAGTGCTGTATCTTGTGCCCATGGGGTGTTCTTCCCAGTAAAGCTCCTCTCAGCGTTGATCCTGGGGAACAGAGAGATCCAGGGCAGGGAGGGGTGCTGCCAGTACACCAGACTCTGCTGGAAGGCACAACGAAGCTCCGAGCAGGACCTGGGATCCTGCAGGGGCACAGAGAGGACTCACTGAGTGAGTGAGTAGCTTTGGGAAGAATTCACACTAAACATGACACTACACGGCAAAAATGATCTTCTTGAAAACAAGCAGCTAATCGCCGTGATGTCATGTGTACTAATGACAATAAAAACTCTACCTGCAGACTGTGTGGCAGAGTGCTAAACTGAGCTCGGCAGTGCTGGCTAAGCCCCAGAGCTTCCTCCTGGGCTTTGGGGTGCTCTGCCCACAATAGGGAGAGGGAGGAGGTGAAGAGGAGGCGAGTCTTCAGGCTCCAGTCTGTTGGGTACTCTGTGCAGATGGGAGGAGCTATGGAGGCAGGAGCAATGGCCTGGGGACTCTGGGAAGAGAGATGGGAAAGGACATTTTTAACATGCATTGAAAAAACTCAACACATGTGGCTTTGCTACAAAAAGACAACAAGATGTGACGAGACAGACATTTTGAATAGATATGACAAATCAACGTGCAAAAAGTACAGGAAAAAAAAAACCCAACCTTCAGAATTGGACTTTTAACATCTTCCTCCTCTTCTTCAAACAGAGAGTCATCTTCACAGAAAGTGACAGCCACCTACAGCAGAGGACAGACACGTGAAAATGGAAGATATGGACATTTATGCCAGCCCAAAGCGAGGTTCACTTTAGTCCTGTGATCTTAGACACATCTGTCCTGTGAACTCAACAGTTTTTTTCAGATGCCACAATAACAACTACAGGGACATGGCCCTTTCTCTGCTCCCTACACACTATGTCATGTACTGTATGTGGTTAGTCCTTAAGATTAAACTTTCATCATTTTAAACAAAAAATAAAGTAATAAATAAAAGAATACACTCATTTCCATTCTGTTTTCCACTCTCTCTCGACACACAAAGCCCAGATCCATACGGTCCTGGATCTAGACCCCATTATACTTGACGTGTACGTATTATAACCAACCTTGCTGGAAATGACTTGGTGCTCCTGTTTTTCTACCTCGGTCAGTCGTGCACTGAATGGTAAAACTCCGTGACACTCGGTCTGTGTTGACGTGTCCTCTTCTCCCTCCGTCCATTTCTTTATCATGGAACTGTCCGCAACTTCGGCATTTCCGTCCTCCTTATAAATGAGAAGTTTCTTTTTCGGGCTGTAAGTATTTTCAATATTTGCGAACGGGTTTCTGCGTTTTATCCCACCCCCGGAGCGATTCTGGGTGTTGAAAAGCGGTCCAGGGGAGAAAGGCCGAACGCATGCCGGGGATGAGCCGCTTGGTCCGGGACTGCAAGTAGAACCCTGCCCGCTCGGGCTGGAGAAGACACCGGCGTCGCTTCGGGCTCTTTTCCTTCTCATTCGCATAATTTCCGCCGGTCGCTTGAAGCTGGGCGAATATCCTGCCTGTTGAGACATACCGAAAAGGAAGAGTTTGCCAAAAACCGCAGAAATTCAGAGACGAAATGTTAAGAACACTGGACCGCTGCTGTCGTGTTGTTGTGCCTTCCGCACTATACAAATTTGGCGCGTAGCGTGCTGACGTAGAGAATCCCGCTCGTGTTGCATTTTCCACAATGGCGTCATCGTTCTCAAATCGACTCAGACGGGAACTCTTTTCTCTTTTCACCACGCCAGTGACTTGATCACAACTCTTCAAATACCACGACAAAAAATCAAATTTTTGTTGAATTGGGAAAATAAATGGCATATCTGGTTTACTCAAACAGTAGGCTACATGTATACTAACTGTACACATGTTCATGGATTTTACAACTGACCTTAAATACATCACGTACTTGGTGTTAAAAATGACTATGAAAAGCTAATTAATTTCTCCTTTTTAAGTCATTCTTAATAATTTAAAATTAATTATTATAATGAAATAGTTTACAGTTAACAATAAACAGTTTATGAGTTTTTAAACTAAAAGCTATAACTTCTCTAAAACAACATGATTCAATATTTTCAGATTTAAGTTTTTTCTCTTTTTTGTCTAATGTGTATGGTTTGTAGGTCATTTAACTTTTAATTTAACTTAAACTTTTACACTTTATTTTCATTTTTGTACAGTAATGAAGCAGCTAAGGCGTGACTTGGGTTAATTAATTGTATTATAATAGCTAACATTCCTTAATGGATCAAACACATCACAAAAAGCATCAGCAAGTAATAAGATAGGTTCAGGCTCTAGATTTGTTTTCTTTCTTGGTTTATTGTACTGTACTTGTATTTAGCATTAGCATTTAGACTTCTGCTAAATGTACTAAATGTAATTTTATTGCAGTGATAATATTAATCATTTTTTTTAATTCTAACAAGTTTATGATAGCGCGCCACACTCTGGGAGTACCGAACAATTCCACACTCAACTGACACTCTGACTCATAGCACAACTGCACACAAAGCCTTTTGTTTTGTAGTACATCTCAAATATAAATAGATAAATAAATAAATCTGTTGTCTCTCATGGATTTTGCCATCACCACCTCTGTCCCTCTGTCACAGTGATTAATAGGACATTATGTAAATTTTGGCTCCCTGTTAATTTCTCCCTCGTTTGTCATTAGCGTGGGTCATCAATCACATCTGAAGCTCAGCCAAGCAACAAATGATGGCTGCTGTTAGGAAATCAATTCTCGTATCTGTTGGTAGGCTAGAAGAGACTAAACTGATGCCTTAAGCGTCAAAACCATATTTCAGTTGTGAATTGATGGCTAATGACCTTATGCAGGGCTGCTGAAATATTGTTATGTCCTGGACCATCAAATGGACACCCATTTTGCCCCATTTGATAAGATTTAGTCCAAGGGACCCAAAGGGGAAGACACATTATTTGTTGATTTTCTTTACAGCTTTTTACAATTCAATTCAATTCTATTTTATTTATATGGCACCAAATCATAACAGAAGTTATCTCAGGGCACTTTTCAAGTAGAACAGGTCTAGATCGTACTCTTTACAGTATCTATAGGAGTTCACTTTTTCAAAACTCTTCACACAGTCAGCACAGCAGCAGTTACTGTGACTAAACTGTGGATCACTTGTCATTGCTTTTACACAAAATGCATTCCACTTTAAACAAAAACAAAAAAAACAACAACAAAAAATCAAACTGTTTTCTCACTCAAACTCAACCACTCCATTTTGCACATGTTTACATACTAATTTACATTCAAAACCTAACATACCTAAAAGGAAATAAGAAAAATAAAAATGCAGGCAGATTGTCAGGATGGAGCAAGTGTGTAAAAAGTTTCCCATGTGGATTAGAGAGGACGGTGTGATGTGGATCAGACCTTGTGTCCAATGAAGACAGGGCTGACCAGCACTGTTGTATTTCTATATCTGCAGCTCTCTTATACATGTATGTGTAGTGAATATGTAAGGTTTTGTATTGCACTACTGGAATTACTTTAGTTTCAGTTTGACTCTCTGTATGATGCATTTCTGCTTCATCTCTGTGACATTTAGTGTGAGGTAGCACAATCCATGCAATGAAGAGGCGACCTTTTTTCTGTTGGTTTATGATAAATAAATACATAAATAAAATATACTTTTACAAAGACAATAGAGACACTAATTCTAACGCTACCTGTTGTTAGTGATTTTTATGGTCATTATATATGTTACTGTTGACAGACAAATTGTAAAAAACTGTAAACTGAACCTAACTTCCTAGAACCATCTTCAACATTGTGCTGGCAGTTTGCAATCAGACCACTAGATGTCACTGTTCACCAAGGCTAAATGACTATCCTGTTCAAGCTGTACTGCAGGAGGTACTGCTAGGTCCTTTAAACGATATTGTTTTAATATCAACAAAACCCTGGAAATTCAGCGTTTCTCCAGAATTACAGTTTCTGTCAGGGTCAAAATAAAAAAATCATGTGAAGTTAAAAACCTCATGAAATTCTCCTATGTGTAGGAGCTCTTAAAACCTATAATGGACATGGCCAGATAAAACCCCAGTTGGCCCCTGTGCATTTAATCCCAAAAGGCCCCAATCTTATCAACACAGTTGTGTGTTTTGCGGCCCAGCTAAATGGGATGGGATATGGAAACACCTTTGCCGATTAAGTTCTGACGTAGCAAACATTTAACTCACATGACTGATCAGCTATTTCCACTGAACAGTTTGTCTCCGGACAGAATGAAACATGGCCAACACTAGCTGACATAAAAGAACAATTCAAACAATAGAAACAAATTCCTGAGGACCTCTCTCCTATTTTGTCCCGTAGAAGGGTTGGATGGCCAAGGCCACTTGTTTCTACTTCTTCTACTCTGTTTACTGGTGGGTTACAGCCATGCGTAAAGCGTAGCCTATATCACCATATCATCTATATCACTTCTGACCAAACTACGCTTTGCAACAAGCCTAGTTTATTCGCTCCAAACCAGTTGAGGTCAGCACGCCATCGTTCGCATTTCTTTTTTGAGACATTTCAAAAATTTCGATTAAAATTCGTTTGACAATCGAACTGAAACACAGCTAATGAGCTCCCGCCATTGTTCTAGATCCTTGGTAATTATAAATATTGAGCCATATTGAGTTCATCTAGGCTAGCTTGTCCACACTCTCAGCACAACCTTTGGGATGCAATCTGCCTCCATTCAAAGCATGTGGCCCAGCCATCGCAGCCACCTCTAGTCAAGCCGATGGACAATGCTTCAAGCAAGTTTGTGGGATGGTCAAACAGTATCTGGGGATGGCGTCCGACAATTTTTGTAAAGGCTGGAGTATGCTAGATATAAACTAGCATGTAGTGTCAGTCTCTTCTCAAAGGCAGTCATGGTGTTGTAGTTTGTTGTACACATGGAAAGTGACAGAAATAGTTAGGGTTAGCGTGTAGAATACAAAAAGAGAGCTTGAGAGAGAGGTTATAACCCTGCCTAGATGATCATCTCTGCACAGCCAAACACTGTGTGAAGTAGGCATGTTTTTGAAAGTTACAAAAAACTGTTGGACACAGCACCCCCAATTCTGATGTCAGAAAACGTGGGAGGGTGTTTCTGACGCTGTTTCACCATACGATAAGAGCTTCTGTTGAAGCACACTGAACCCTTAACTTACTGAAACCAACAAGATTTACGGCACGCCCACCTCTCGCAGTGATTGGCCAGCTGTGAGGAGGTGTGAAAGTAGGCCGGGTTTGAACTTCTCTCACAAGCTCTCTTTTTTCATTCTTCACACAGCCACAACTGCAACACAAACAATATGTCTTAGAAGACAGACTGTCTGAAATTGTGCGCTGTTATTTCCATTTGTGTGATTCTTTGTGTATTGCTCCTCTCTATGATGGCAGGCTTTTCTCCCCACTTTCAAGTGTGGCTGTTCCAAACAGTTATAAATACTTTTGCTTTAGACATGTTCAGATGACACTTCGTATGTGATAGTTTGTTTTGGAGCATACTGCCACATTTACTTGGACTTCCAGATGTTGCACAGTTGGGAAAACCCTGGTCCTTTTGCAATCTTGCCTTGATGTGCTCTGCTGTCTTTGCTGACAAGGCTGCCTGAACAGGTGAAGTAGTCCACAAACTACCTCACCATCTACTAAAACTGCTGCTGGAGGATGGAGGAGTTAGTCACCTGAGTTTTGGAGGTGTTGGTGTTGAGCATTAAGCATGAGAACCCATTGATGATTTTGATGTCTGTTACAGTATGTTCACGTCACTTATTTGATAAGTTGCCGAACACTGTGCACTCTTTTCACCAGCCTTTGCCTGCAGTAGATCTGCTTTTGTATTCTCACTATGTGGCTGCAACCACTTCACCTTTATTTAGCAACCTCTGTGTGTGTGTGTGTGTGTGTGTGTGTGTGTGTGTGTGTGTAAACTGGCAGAGAAGGCAAGCTAGGGCTTGTCTGTTTGCCTGTAGAAATTCCTTCAGGTTCAGGAATAGCAATGGATGAAATGTGTACGTGTGTGTGTGTGTGTGTGTGTGGTCTGGGGGTGGTTTGGCGTAGATACAGGTGGCAGCGTGCAGGAAAGAATTTTATATAAAGACGCCGAAAAATTGAGAAAACGAATCAGACGACCAGTAACCACAGGGCAAGAGTTGTATTTTTTTCACAAGAATATTTATATAAATCAAACACGTGTGCACTATCAACAATGTCAAAACAAAACTTGTGTGTGTGTGTGTGTGTGTGAAAGAGAGAGAGAGAGAGAGAGAGAGAGAGAGCGAGAGGAAAGGGTGATCAAATGCAGGTGTCACAGCCATGGTTATATACAGTACAAATTGATAGTGGATCATGGGTAAACGTGACACACACACACACACACACACACACACACACACATGCACACTAAATGTTACCAAAAATGGTACTGTAGGAATAAATTAAAGTACTTAACAAAACTCCATGCTGTAATGTTTCTCAGTGTGGTGAGAAAATGAGTCAGAGAGGGGTTTGGAAGCCAGAATGAATCATCTTGGAGTAGAGCTGCTGATGGAAGACAATCTTTCAATTTGAGCATTTTCACGACAAAACCAATATTCTGTTTAAAAAAAACATCTGAGACATCATTTAGACCTCCCCATTGTCTTTGATGTTAATGTAGAAATCTGATTAAAATGTCCAGGCTGGTTACAATAAATATGTAATCTGTTATTTTATTAATCATTTTTCAAGTAAGCAGTCTGCAGTCAGAGTAAGAGGTCATAATCCAAATTTACCTTTATTTTCTCCAAGAGATAATGGTTCAGTTTTTCTAAAAATGTCAACCAAGAATGAGAGAGGAGTGGTGAAACAACAATAGATTGACAGATGAAGGTAAACACAAACAGGACAGAACAATATTTGGCATGAACAAATTATCTATTCACAACACCAACAACATTTATGAGGATGAAGTCTTCTTATTTTACAAAGGAAGCTGAGTTGAGATCAGTCCAGTGCTGCTGCATGCACTTCGTCAGTGTAAAACCAATATATTCCCCTGCTTCTCTCCGTTTATCTGTCCACGTGTAGTCCCTTTGTCTAATAGAAGCTCTTCTCTGTCATCCTTCTCTATGTGCTGAGAGTGAGGCTGGGATATTAGGTTTATATAACCCAATGAGTCCACTCACTGCTGTCTGTTGGCCAATGCACCTGTCAGTCAGTCTGCTTGTCTTTCATTGGCCACCATTGTTTGTCAGTAGACAGTTTTAAACTGGGTGCATACATCTGGCTTCTGGTCAAGTGATGACGTACAGTACTGGGTGGAGTTTTTCCAAAAATGAGAAACCAATAATCACTGAACAATTCAGTGGTCAAATATTAATTAAATAAAAAGTCAGCAGACTTCCTAAGATGCAGTTTACCCAGGAACACTTGCAGGAAACTGCATCGATAGGTGATAATCAATTTTGCTGCTAACTGGGGGGGCACAACCACTGGATGGTACCGTATGTCCCAACATTTCCTCCATGCTCACTGTTGATGTTTTGAATCTCCACCCAGTTCACAGTGAGTTTTAAAATATCAACAATTCTGGGAGGGAATTTAGGGTGAATATAATATACCATATGGAACACAACCAAGGTCGAATTTGTCTATTTCATGGGCAGTCCCTTGAAGGATAAGTCTTCTTGTCAACAAATCCCATGTGCAGAGCCAAACCAATAGTGAATGTGTCTGATATCTCTTCTTCTGAGCCATTAAAACTATTTAAACCACATCAGCGAGCCACACTGTTGTTCCTTCATTACCATGAACACACACACTGGAGTTTATTTGGACTCAATCCCACATTGACTGTCCTGCTGCCCCAAATACTCACCAAATAGAGCACCAAATGGGGATTCATTCGCAGCTAAAAATAGTCCCCAACAAATGCACTATTTCTTCCTGTTTGTTTCATAAAAAAACTACAGTGATCAGCTGTTTTAGGAAATGACTGAGCATTTTTTTAAATAAAACTATATATTTGTGAGCTGTTTTTAAAGATTTGTGTCTTCAGTAGGAATCGATGGGCTTGGAGCTGAGAGCCACAGACAGGAAGTCAGACAGTATTGAGAGATGGACTGACATGTTTTTGGTTTGGGTCTGCACACAAATTTGTGGAAGAAATATAGAACAACATCAGACTTTCCTTATACTTCAACTGAGATTAGGGGCTTGTGGTTCCCTCAGCCCTCCAATCTTTGGAATATTTTATTACATTACATGTTATTTAATACATACATTGACTTATGGCCCCTCTTGTCATTTATTTCATTTTGGATTGGTGTGTATTTATGTGTTCACTGATGTCCGGTGTCCGCCATCACATGACCAGGTGGTCAACTTAAATGTCCTCTACCACTTCGACTGGTTCAGTAAGGTCTCCAGACAGCTTCAGCAGCTGCCATGTTTGTCGGGGAGCTACTGTGGCTGGACTCCACCTCTGCACCCACTCCTTCATTCTGATTGGGCAAAGAAGGGTGCAGGAGGGAGGAGCCTGTGGAGGCATTGGTGCACGGCGGCAGGATCCTCGGCGGGGAGCGCGAGTCACTGCTGCCTCCTCCCCCGGCCATCATGGAGAACTGGTATGGCCCGGCGGCGGTGGAGTAGTACAGGTGATATGGCGAAGAGGTGGACTGGAAGGGCCCATTCTGAGCCTGGTGGGGGGTGTTTGCCGGGTAGGGAGGAGGCAGATAGGTGTGGTACCTCCCTGCTGGGGTGGTTGCCATGGCCGTCGCCATGGTGAGACCAAGGGCACTGTTGGAGACTGGGTTGTGAGAGGGGGTGTAGGTGAAAGCGGTTGCTGTGTTAGGGTAGTGGACCCGGGGGTCGGAGAAGCGGGAGTCAGGCAAGGAGGAGAGGGAGGTGAAAGGTCGTTCTAAGGTCATCCTGGGGTCGCCAAAGGCCGTGAGGTCAGGACCTGAAAGAGGGCAACGGTCAGAGGTTACAACCTACTTACTTTACTTTCTGTTTTCTCTTTGTGTACATGTTCGTGTGTTACCTGTGAGTCGTGAGGACAGGTCACTGAGCGAAGATCGACCAGGTGAAAGGGGATTGGCTGTGTGGACGGTAGGCGTGGTTATCTGGCCAAGGTAGGGATATGATTGGTCGTAGGACCAAGACGGAGACGACTGCATCTGTCTTGAATCTGAGAGAGAGAGAACCAAAGAGATGAATCAGTGAACCTTCAGAGCTGTAAAGAAAAGGGTTTTGATCAGAGAGCTTGTTTCCATTCACAAGTGACAGATTTAAAAATAAGATGATCAAAACTGAAGCAGAAGAGTCCAAGATATCCTGACTTTTAGTATGGGTCAAGCTCCAAATAAGCTGGATCCTACGATTCCCATAATGTAACTCAAAATGTCTCTCAAAAATCTCTTTCATTAGAACCCCTTGCCCCTTGAGATATGAAGTCATCAGGGTTATTTTCTCAGAGAAAAGCTCCTCCAGAATCACAGAAGCCATTTCTCCTAAGAGACAGTAATCTTCATCAACAGTGAACTGAACGTCAACCTCAACCCAACCCATCGAGGCAGATGACTGCCCAACCACAGCCTGGTTCTGGTTCTGCTCCAGGTTTCTGCCTGTTAAAAGGGAGTTTTTCCTTGCCACTGTCTCCTAGTGCTTGCTCATGGTGGGAACTGTTGGGTCTCTGTCAATATAAAGAGTCGGTCTAGACCTGCTCTATCTGAAAAAGTGCCCTGAGATAACTTTGTTATGATTTGGTGCTATATAATTAAAACTGAATTGAACTGAATTGAATGTGTAAAATCAGTGGAATGCTCCTTCAATATTTTTAGGGTAAAAAAGGATAATTACAATTTATTACAACTAAGGTCACTTAATGGTTCACTTATTAGCTTTTGACTGTATCCCATGGACTTCTTCAGCAAATGAAACTTACTCGGGTGTCACGTGACCTATGAATGGGATATACAACCACTTCTTATTATGTGGCTGAGATTCACATAATGACACCTTAGCAAGTTCCATTCATTAAAGAAGGGATACGGCTCCAAAGCTCAAAAAAAGCTAGGAAGTGAACCTTGAGTTTAGAATATTTGATCACAAATAAAAGCCCAGTTTTGTTTTGGCCCAGAATTGAACAACATATTGAACTGCATGATTTATACAGAATGTCCTATTTAAATACAGGCTAACTTAAACGACCTTGGTCTGGAGACAGAAGCTGTTGATAGTGAAAAGAACAGAAGAAAGAGATGGAGGAGAGGAAGCAATTAACTTAGTGTGGGGGTGGACGGATGGGGGGGGGGTTACTGTGTGTGTGAGTTCTTTCATTCAATCCAGTATTTTTCCCCACAGTCTAATAAATGGCACTGATCACCCACAGACTTGTAGACAAGTGTGTGTATGTGTGTATGTGTATGCGCAGACAGACGAGGAAGCAAATTGTACACAGCAGCCAAGACGTCAATGAAGGCTTTTCAAGTCTAGCCAAGAGCTCTCCCAGGCATTGACGTGTGTGTGTGTGTGTGTGTGTGTGTGTGTGTGTGTGTGTGTGTGAGTGTGAGTGTGTGTGGTGTATCTGGGATGGTGAGGCCCAGGCCCTGTGCCAAGCCCCCTCCTTTCCTGGCTTCTCTCCCCAGGCAGAGTGCACTAATGTGGGGCAGGAGTCATAGACGGCTGGCTGTTTGGAAATAGAACTACAACATATAGAAAGACATCTCTGTGCTGTTTTATGGTTGTTTATGGTAAATGTGACCTGGCGCAGTCAGTGTCATCCAGTTCTGATGTGATGGGTATGATGCAGTAGCACAGATCAATACTTAACTTAAAGACCATTTTGTGCATAGTAATAATTTAGTGTTGGTGTCTTTAGTGTAAAAACTTGGGCCAAACATGACACACCAATTGTTGTGGCATGCAAATATTCCAATTTGGAAAAACCAAAGATTTGCACCTACAGCCCTGCAGAGGCTGTGGTTCCTTGCAAAAACCACTTATCTCCAAACTAGTGATTTGAATTGTCCAGATAAACTGAAGGATTTAGTGTTTATTTATGGGTTGAGAACATTCCTCTACTTCTTTTGTTAAATAAACAATTAAAACACCTTTTGGATTATCTGAAAAAATGCATTGCCACAACGCAGACACCACAGCTGTTTCTCTTAGGTCATGAAAAGTTGATGTTTTGGAGATACACGGTTTTCACAGAACGACTATACGGTCAGGCTATGCCGTGCCATGTGTGTGTGGGTTTCATTTACAGAGTCAAATAGTGGCTGGTAACTTTTTAAACTTTTTTACAGGAGGCACATGGCTGGATGAACGTGCCACGAGGCCTGGGCTGGCTGGAACAAAACATGGTCACAGGTTTACTGTGTGGTAATATGATTAAACACAAAGACATGTGCACCGTGTAAGCACAATATCAGCTGAAATAATAAAGATCTTAAGGCTAGGTTTTGACACAAGATCCATCTTGAAGACAGGACTGCAAGATCAGGTAATAAAGGAGGAACCACCTTAAAGGGAAACACCGGTATTTTTAAACCTGGGCCCTATTATTTTTTACAAATTTTGGGGTTGAAATGACTAACACTTACCAAAAGTTTTGGAATTGGTCCAGTAGATCGCCTCCGCTGGCAATTGCACCTGTGAAAAGTCTGTCCACTGAAAGTGCTTGTTTTTGCCACTGACAGGCTCAGACTATTATTCGAAGTGTCTGACAACATCATGGAAAGGATCCCTACAGAGACAGACCATTTGTTAAAGAGTAAGATCCTTTTTGTTTAACCAGAAACAGAAAGTCTCGCTCAAGCAAAAGTCTCGCTCTGAAATCTTGCGAGAGGTTGAGTAGTCAGCAGAGGCAATCTACTGGACCAATTCCAAGACTTTTGGTAGTAGTCATTTCCACCACAACATTTGTAAAAACAGGGCAAAAACTTATCATGTCAAATGGTATTTAGTTCTGCATATTCCCATACAAAGTTACAGTTGATCATTTGGGGTCTCTGGGGGCTCTGGGGCAGCGGCCCACTTTGCCCCAGAATCCAGCCTTGGTAGTACAACATATACCAGCCAATCCAAGCTCAACAGAGGGGTTCAGCCACAGGGACGGTAATACACGTTGGAATGAGGAATAATTGAATGGAAGAGAAGCACAAAAAATAAACAAGCACAAAGTGACAAACTGAATTAAAAAAGATAACACTGATATCATATTAGAAGGGTCTCGATCATATCACCATCCTGGTTTTACTTACATACTGGCTGTACCTATTGGCTGCAGCAAAGCCCACATTAGTGTTCACTTCATCTTGAACTTTTTCATGTGACACCACTCTGTGTGTTTTACATCTGTTATGAGCTCTAAGAGGTCAGGCAGCAGAGGGAACATACGCTTTTACTGCACTGCCACACATGTGCAGACTTAAAAGCGTCAAAGTTTGCACATGAACACACACACACACACACACACATTACATTATTGTACAGTATTTATTACTCACAGTTAAGAAAATTTGAGAAGTGAAAGAAGGGAAGACAATTATTAAAAGAGAAATGAAAGCTAAGCGGGGGGGGGGGGTTGTGACAGGGGGGTTGTGACGGGGGAGAGAGAGTGTCGAGAGAAAAGGAAAGAAAGGGGAAGAGAAAGAAAAAGAGAGTGAGGTGTTGAATGGCTTAATAACGGTTTCCTGTTGCTATTTTCACTTTTAGAAGGATCAGAAACACAGAGAGCAGGGAGCACTGAGAGCTACCTGTTTCTCACTCCCTCACCACTACTCCACATTTTCTATTTGTTTTGCATCTCAGCTCCTTGCCAGTCTGAAGAATAGATGATTTTATGTTGCAAAACATGTAAGTGAACATGTATGTTCACTTACATGTTTGGCCAAAAGTAATGGTGGCTACAAATGTATTCAGACAGAAACCGCAGACAGATGATACTTTGTACTGTTATACACTATGTACTTACGTTACCATTTCCATGAACAAAACAAATGGAAAAAAATGGAAACACTCGCTATACGTACAAAACAACATTAACATAATTCCCCCTTAACCAGGATCAGACAATATTCTGGATACATGTTCTTTGTGCCCACATGAATCTTAATAGTGATCTTAGCCTAGCTTAGCTTAGAGCTTTTTTGGCAGCTCATCTCAGAAGAAGAAAAGCATACTTTCTCCACAATGTTCCAGTGTTAACATTATATCAACACATGTTCATGAGTTCACACTAAATCTGAACAATGACAGTAGTTCAGGGTTGTATGTGTAGTGGTTGATCATATATAATGTATTAATTATATTGCATTTGGCATGTTATGGTTCTCTTTTAGTAGCCTCTTTTCCTAGCTGAATTCATTTGGAGGTCTAGCTTGGATTTATTACTCTTCCATGAGGTATCTTATTTGAGGTCTACGTTGGATTTGGACATAGAACTGTGTGAGATATTGGACTGTGGCTTTGTGTCACTGCACAGTGACGTATGTGGTGTTCTTCTGATAGACAAGAGAGCTTGGTGAAGCAGACGCAAAACGTGTTCCACTTGCAGAAAATCTCTTTGTTTCAGCAGGTCCCTTTTTCATTTTGGATTCCTCGCCTGCGTTGACCAGCACCACCCCGACAACCCCCCCCATGCTACAATTACTATTACATTTACTACAGTAAAAAAAATGCATGATATCCAATGGACCACACTTCAAATCAGAAATCTTGGGACCTTCAAATTCTGACATTTGCTTTGAAAAAATTTTTTTTTCTCACAGTAGCACTTCCTGCCAGCTGACTCTCATTTCCTCCTTAAGCCATAACCTGCTTCCTCACATACAGAGACACACAAGTACACACACACACACACACACACACATGCAAATTCACACATAAGAAGAAAAACACATGTGTAAACACACACACACACACACACAGCGTCACTACCACTGAAGGCAGAAGAGGAACAGATCCTGTCTTTTGGTACCACATAGAGTATCCACGGCAACCGCAACACACACTCTCACAGGTACACACACACACACACACACACATACACACACAGAGACCACAATGGATCTCACTAAAACCACAAGGAGGAACAATGAGGTTTGATGCAACCTGAGTGCACAAGTTTGGGAAACACACATACACACGCGGTGTATTGTTTTTATCTGTTATTACATGCTGTAAATGAAGATGTATTCAGTATTAATCTGTACGTTAGCACTAACAATGTGGTTAAACTAATGAATCTTCCTTCACCTCAGAAAATCCTGATGTTTACCTCTGGACAGAGCAAGGCTAACTGTTTCCCCCTGTTTCATGTCTTCATGCTAAGCTAAGCTAAGTAGCTTCTTATTTAACAACAGAGCAATCTTCTCATCTAACTCTCGGTAAGAACGTGAATAAGCACATTTCCCAAAATGTTGGGGGAAAAAAAAACCTATTCCTTTCAACATTAAGGAGGTTGAGACACTTCCAACACTGTCAGCATGGACGATAACTTTAGTCCTGCAGTGTTCCCATCGTGAGTAAGCGCAGTCATGGCAGGAAGATGGCATTTCTTACAGCTCACTGTTGATGGGGGCAAATTTCAGGATGTGGGGATTCTTTTGGGCGCTATGATACCCAACCCATTTTATTATTTTCTTTACCAGCCCAAATTAGGAAGTGTGAGTGCAACCTAAAAAGGCACTAAGTTCTAACTAGCAAAGACACTGTTGAATCATTTGCTACAATGAATTGGTCATCCTCAGTAACTAGTGGGATGTTGTCTTTACACAAGAAGTGACAAATACAAAGTGAAATCTAAAAATGTCCCCTGCATGGCTGTAAGCCAGTGTTGCTTCCAGAGAATGATGAACTCAACGACGGCTGAACCGCTTCACCTACTCTACCTCATCACGCACTGAGCCGACATCTCTACTGGCATCATCACACAAGGTCTCTGAGTAATCCTTCAAATGAAGTCAGATTCTCTCAGAATTTCTTAAAGTTCCTCATTAGAAGAGGAACTCAAGGATTTATGCTGGGAAAAGGCTGTACTTGGGAAAATAAGCTTTGTGGTAAATGATTTTCTCTTCTATTAAAAACAATGACCATTCAGGTTTCTGCGCAACATGAATGCTGCATGAAGAGTTGGAATTCACTGTTCTGTCATTTACTGTACTTCACAATCCCCAGCCAACCACATGACTTGGATATGCCCTGTCTCATGCAACTGACTATTTGAATACAACTTGTATTAAAGGATAAAAGGATTTTTTCAACAAAGACTTCATTAAAACGAGGATTCCCATCATGATTACATTGGTGCCTTTACACCTTAGAAATCCTCTTTTGGAAAGTGGGACGTTTGCAGAGTAGACATGTCATGGCTAGTAGAAAACTAATGCATTGCTAGCGTTAGCTACAGTAACTCAGTTCCCATGTAAAGACATGTTGGACTAACCTGTGAGTTTTCTGTTTTATGGAAGGAGATGTGTCATAGTTTTTTTAGTTTTTCTAAATAAGTGCCTCGTTGGATTGTATTTGAGCTGCTAGAGAAACTGCAGCTGAGTTGTTTCTCAATACTAAAGCTACGGCTGCAGCAGGTTAGCCACTAACTGCAGGGTGGGTGAATTCTTGGCTTATGCTGGCCCCTCCAGTCTCAGCAAGACACTGAACCCCAAATGAAAGCTGCATAAATGTTACACTACACATAAATGTAATGCACTGGTGGGCTGGGCGCTGCATAATTATGAATGATGGGAATCAACATTAAGGTTTGGCTCCTGATCCAGGAGTGTCATACTATGTATCCAGATATAAACAAGACTACCATTTTATTCAGTAGTATTGCTCTAACATAACTTCCAGCCACCAGTGGCAGCACTGAGCACGTTCAGACTCTTTGACAGTCAAGAATTCATTAATTCATTGCTAACATTATTTGTTAACATTCCAGTTGTTGCTCCCAGAAGTTCTCCCTGACTCTTTGAATGAACCAGAATGCCTAAAACCTTGCTGGGTTACAGGGAAGTGACACTGATAAGTGCAGCTTGTCTGCCTCAAATGAAACTTTTGTTCACGTACAAGTTAAATTTGGTTCAACTAGAGGAAACATCGAGACACTCTCACTCTGCCACCTTGCATATGTATGCCAGTGACCATACCAACATAGGAGCTGTAGAATACAGCTGGTCTTGGCCAGGCAGGAAGACACCATTCTTTTCTTTGCTGCTTCTTCCTCAATCAATTTTGGGCTCTTACCAGCAGTTATCTGAGTGTGCGGGGGGCTGGAGAAGGTGGCAGAGTTGAGTGCTGCAGATTGGCGGGTGTTGGCTGAGGGTTGATGGTGATGGTGATGAGGAGGCGTCACCCTCATCGAGCTCCTTCTCAGATGTTCCAGCTCTGTTAGCCTCTCAGAGAAAGCCAGAGAGCCAGGTTTGACCTCGTCCATCTTCTGACGATGACCTGGGAGCGAGAGATGACATAAAGCTGTCATGATTCTCGATGGTTACTCATATTTAAATATATGACTCCCTAGCACCAACTTTCTGCAGTTTCAATTGAAAATGACCAATCAAAAGTGTGCAACACAAATATATCTAGAGGTGATTTGTCAGCAGATTACTTCATGCTTGTAATCTGATTCCATAATCCAGGGATTACAGTAACAGTTACAACCCAACACAGGCTATAACAATGTTCCCACATTGTTAACACACTCTGTCTGCTATTGCATTCAAGAATCTGATGATGGGCGCCGCATAGGGGTCTGGCTGTCCCTGTGTGTGTGTGTGTGTGTGTGTGTGTGTGTGTGTGTGTGTGTGGTGGACTGTCACGCTGTCTGTGGTGTTGGCTGCACTTCAAAGCACTGAGACTGAGCTCCAGTTACAGGCACTTCCTCCCAATGGGGGAAGTGTGTGTGTGTGTGTGTGTGTGTGTGTGTGGGCGAGTTAGAGACGAGTGATGGTTATTCACAGCTGAGCGGCGCTGGCAGGAGTCTTCCTCTCTTTCTGTCACCTCACATCTCTCCTGACTCTTCTGACCAGTGTCGCTCAGTTCAGTTCAGTTCGCTCCCATTTAACATGAATGAGAAGGATTCTTATGACATATATCAGTGTTTATTAGCAACATATCTGTCTTTCTCTTCTTCTTGCTTTCATCTGCCATTAGAAATCCCCATGTTTCATCACACTGAGTGGGAGAGGAACTCATTGTTGCATCAAGTTCCTTATTGACTCACTCAGCGGACAGTTTGTCTGTGGGGGTTAGAGGCATGTCTTCACTAGTTAGTTTGCTGTCTTCAATATAACAATATGACAAATATTACAACTTTAAGTGATCAAATAAAAACATTAGATCCAAACAATATTATATATATAATCTAATTCTTTCAGCACATAAATGAAATGACTAACTACAATGTTCCAACTTTATGAGGCAGGTAAGCAACATAAGAGGGGGCCTATAAATAGTGAATTAAGATCCTTCAGATGTTACATATGTCAACCAATGCCAACACTTTTTAAATAGCTTTCAATATCTGCACATTGTAACTACGGTACAGTTAAGGTTTTCTCTATGGCAGTATACTAAATTTGGTATGCTCTCGGACTGCTGTCTAGCAGACACCAAAATACTAACAGAGACTCCAGCAGTGCTCATTTAACAGCATCCATGCTAGATGAACGAGTGTAGAAAGGGAACATTTGAAAAATGTTGGCATTAGGTGTAACAAATGTTTGTTATTTAAGGTACTTCAGTTAAGCAACTAGTGGTTAGGGTTTTAGATGCTGCTGGAGTAACACTGAAAATCCATGCTGTATTTGTGGGTAGATGTGTTCAAGTGGAGCCATGTGAATGGAGAATTAGATAGGGCCCCAAATGGAACCCTGTGGGACTCCACATGTTATTATTTGCTGAGGAGGAAAATGTCAACATTTGTGTGTCAGTGTCACTCACGCCGTGGCTCTCTAGGACCGTCCACTGTGATTTTAATGGCTCTCTGGTACGTGGCCACCTGAGGAGGGTTGGTGAACACTGTGATGGTCAGAGTGAAACTCTTCCCTATGAGAGAAAAGGAGAGGAACAAAGGGAGAGAGAAGGGGAGAGGATAGATGAGCAGAAGATGAGAGAAAGAAAAGAGAACAAGAAATAGAATGGAATGGAAAACAGGGAGGAAAAAGTGTTCATTAGGATCTTTTTCAAAGTACTGTCAAGTACCCCCCCCCCCCGTTCTCCCTAAATATCCTCTTGGTCTGCTTAATGCATTAAGTCATGTAAGTCATGGACCCCGTGACAGGAATAAACCAGATGCCACACACACACACACAGAAGAAAACGACAAGATGAAGAAAGAGAAAGACCATGATAGATAGTATATGTGTGTCATATGTCACAGACCAAGTTCTAGGAAATGTAGAATAAATATTGATTATGCTGAGGTTTTACTGTCATAATTAGCATTGAGGCCCGGTCTCACCAGTCGGTGGCACAGAGAAATTCAACCACACGTCTAACACGCTAACAGCCCAGAACATGCTATCGCTATTATCGTCTAAAAATCATTCCTCTTTTATGGAGCAGTTTACACCTGGATTGTGCACCACTGCTGATAAACGATGACAGTTTCTTCCATTTTGGGCTCTATGTTCTCTCAAAGGTCGGCGGAATTCCAGTGAAAGGAATTCATTTTGCAGCAAACCTTTGCTGTTTTAAATCTTGGTGTGACTGATTGATGGTGTGGCTTGATTGTGGCTTGTATTATGCTGAGGTTCAGTCTCAAAGTTTTTTTAAACAGTGCCACAAAACACTGTTTGTTGTGATGACTGAATGGTTATGCATGACAAGGTCGGCAAGATAGAAGTGCATTATTGTGATTAAACCATGGCCACTATAAATAAATAAAAACAGCAAAATGATCAGTTTCATTATTTTTTAAGTAATGTGAGAAACTGTGGGTTACTTGCAGCCTAAAACAGTCTGAGCACTGATTTAGAAAGAGAATAATGTGTTGATTTAGGTGTCCCAATATACAGTTTTAAGGGACACTTACCAGCCAATCAGAAACAAGAGTTTAATTTGACCATGGTATAATCCAAAAATATCAACCATAAACAGCTTGTATCAGTTGAACCCTGGTCATAACTGAGAACAAATACATGTTGACTGTGTCTGTACTACACATTTATAGCACTATTTGTGTGTGTGTGTGTGTGTGTGTGTGTGTGTGTGCGTGCGTGTGTGTGTGTGTGCCACACGTGCAGACCACCACTGTTGTTGGGTATGGGTAATGCCAGGTGTTACTCTCACTTCTCTCTCTCCCTGTGTGTCTGTTTTCTCTCTCTCACTCTCACTCTCTCGCTGAACATTTCCTTATACATTATTGCTGAGAACACTGATGACTTATGAAATGTTATCATACATTATGTGCATGCAAAACAAATAAAATGTATAGAAGTTTGTTTAGTAAATGGTGTCATTTTAGTAAGCTCAGACTTGAACTGACCTGGAAAAACCAGGCAGCAGGTATGACGCTGAATCAGCTAATTATCATATAGCCACAGGTAGTGGAGATGCACTCCTGTTGCCAGGCAAAATATTGATATTGGACAATTCTGCAAAACCCTGGATTATGTTAAATGACAAAGATTTGTCACACTCAACGTCCATGTTTTTACAATGATTTTTTTCTACAATATCTATAGCAACTACTGTATGGTTAAAGTAAAGGGAAAGGTCGTAGTCATGCCAAATAAACTTGGGTTATGGTATGGTTAGGGTTAGGCAACACATGGTTATTAAGTTATGGTTAAAAAAAGCAAACCGTAGCTGACATGCGCCTTCTCAAAAGTGTAACTATGTAGGATTAGAGTGGCGACAGAGAAACCATGTGTGGACTACAAGAACTGTGATTGGCTGCTTTTGTTTTATGATGCTGGTGGAGATGTTGCGAGTGAAGACAACATTAAGGAAGTTGAAAGAGGAAGTTTTCTTCTCCTTTTCAGTAACACACATGTCCACTGCAAACCTGCTCACCACAACCCCCACTCCGTATGAAATAATGAACGGAAACAGGCCGCGTTATGCAGCATTCAGACCCACTTTCATTCATTTGAATGGGGCCACTCTTGCCAACACAGAAGGCTCCGGCAAAAAAACTGAACTGGGATAAACTGTTGCTGGAATGTAGTGTGATATCATCCAGCAAGATGCTGCGTGGGCCAATCAAACACATAGAAGCGCAAGGATATTATAAAACTCTGGTTAGTGTTTTGTGTCTGATAGACCTTCAAACTCATGGACCTGTTACTCAAACTGGACTTCCTGGACTGTTTCTCATGTCTCATTGGTACTTGAAGCAAACCCCCACACTAGCACAACCCCCTGTGTTGTTTTAAAGCAGTGCTGTTCAGTATAGAGACAAAGGGAAATAACCTGGATGTAACTGAATGTGACCACAGTAGGGAGTATAATTAAATCCATATCAGCGGGTGAAATCCGACACTGAACTATAAATCAAAACCTACACTGTAGGTATCTACAGCTTGCATCAAGCGTTAACACGGCTTTACTTCCACCTCTCTACATGAAGGACACACTACTTCCCGCACTGAACGTTAATCGTGAGGAGTGGAATCGTCCAATATGAGAACAATTCAAAGGTACGGGGCTGGTAGATGCTGTGCTAAAACGTGTTGTTGAACTATAGAAACAGCTAAATATAAGAAAGGGCAAAATATGCCTGTTGAACACAGAGGAGGGGGGTTATTCAGCTGGTAGAGACATTACAGTATATCTTTTCAATTTGGACTGAGCCATGACAAGCCATGTCAAGGTCCTCTTTTCTGGTACATGTAGATGGCTGACCAACTCCATCTGCCATACTGATGGCCACCAGAGGGTGTTATCACCTCCAACCTCCCTGTGTCTCTGCATACACACATAAACAGCATACTTATTGTATACTGTATATTCTGCTCTATACACAGTGTATTCTGTGTAAACATAACAAATAAACTGTGCAGTATAAATTGTATACAGTACAGAGAAACAGTGAGTGTGTGCAGGTTGTTTACAGAGAGACAGTTTACAGTAAGAGAGAGAGACAGCAGGAGGAGAGAACAGCTGAGGTCTTTGTGTCTGTTGTGTCTATCAGCCAGCCGGTGGCATCACCCACACACACACACCCACCCACACACACACACACACACACTCTCTTTATGTGGACCTGCT
>LKNJ01003639.1:0-67718 GCA_002120245.1 Maccullochella peelii
CCTCCCTCATCTTTTTAAGTGGGAGAACTTGCACAATTGGTGGCTGACTAAATACTTTTTTGCCCCACTGTAATTAAAGTGGAAATTATATACTGCATCTTGACTGTATGCATTTGTTGTACATTGTCCAAAAAAGAAAATTGATTTAAACTAAAAATGTGGTGACAGCAACCAAAAGGTCACGCCACATCACTGTCAAAGTGTTTGCAGCGCTTTTACTAAGCTGTATAAGAAACAATGCTGCAGTATAGAGGCAGCTAAAATAAAGCATAACTGAACATGGAAAGTCTTCTTTTTGATGCACCGACACAAACATGATTTGCATTTGCAGAGGTGGACCTCATGTTGTGTAGATCAGCTGAGCACAGCAGAGCTCTGGACAGACATGCAACATACATGACATTAGCAATGCCCTGAAATTCCCTACTTGAAATCCTGTTATTTAAAGGAAGAGCCAATAGGAAAGATTTAAAGTTTAACAATAGTTGCACAGTGTGAACATTGGTGCTTTCTTGTGAATAATAACTGCAAACAAGTATTCAATAAAATTATGTATTCAATTAGTTAATATTCAATATTTTAATTTGTTATTTACAGTAACAGAAGTAGTATTAAGATTGAAATAGCAATACAGCAATATAAAAATACTCAACATACAAGACCTATATACAAAAGTATTATTAGCACAATGTATTTCAAGTATCAAAAGTGTTAAATGTTGTAGCTCCTTAGGCTGGAGCCATTTTTAAACTTTTTTTTAATAGCAAATACTTAAATATAATTTGATTTTAAAAAGACTACTGTACGGCACTTTTATGTACTGTAAATTAGCATTTTTATATGCCTATAAGATTTTAAAGTTTTAATCTGAAAAGTTACTAGTAACTATACCTGTAAAATAAATGTAGTGCATTATTTCCCTCTGAAATGTAGCTATAAATAACTATAATGAAGCATCAAATGGAAATTCTCAAGTGTAGCTACCTCGTAATTGTACTTCTAAATGTAAACTGGTTATTTTGTTACTTTCTCCACTGAATCATTAAATTAAATTCTGTAATATTTATACATATAAACGCAAACCCTCATTTATCTCCGCTACAACTGGGACTCCTGTTTTACTAAGCACTGACTTTTAGAATATAATTATTTACTTAATGAAGCATTTAAAGGATAAAAACTGAAACAATGTTTCCTGTCCTCGGATTCAGTTGTGACTGACTTTTGGTCACATAATCCATCATGTCTGCACTGAAGTGCTCTCATTCTTTCTCTAACTCAGTCTGGACCAACTCTGGAGCTGACACCGTTTTACGCCACAGCTGGATTTTGTTTCCAGCTTGACTATGGAAACTGGTACCTAATCCTCAACCACACTGTTTTAATCAAGCACCCTAACATTAACATTTCACTCTGTTCTGCTGATCGTAGCAAAGTGGAATCTTTCAGGAGCCCCATTTTGTCGTTTTGGACTCTTCCCAGAAGCCACTATTCCCTGTCAGCACATTTATGTAAGCTGTAATCATAATAACAAGCTTTCAAGAAGCCAGTGGAAATCTGGGTCAGCCATTTGCCAAAAAGGCCTGAACAAGACAGCATATTGACAGTAAAATACAAAATAATGTGGTTTTGTTCCTGCTCCATTTCAGTTCTTTTATTTTGTGGGGACCAGAAAATCTTCCCTAAATACAAATATTAAGTTCACTGTTCACGACATTGGTGATGATCATTTGTGATGATTTTATTCAACGCATTTACTGTATATTTATCATGTTAATATGCTGGTACCCTGAGCTGACAAACAGACAAAAGTTCAGTCTCCTACAAAACAATCTAAACATGTAAAGTAGGCTGGATTCAAATAAGACTGTAATTAAACTAATTCATCGCCTGGTACTGATTCACACAAACTCATTTCTATAATGGGAATGATTAAGAGGGAATGGAGGAGGGTTGGTGTGTGTGTGCGTGTGTGTGTGTAAGCAAGAGAGAGAAAGTGTTTGTGTGTTATGTGTGTGTTCTTATCTTCCAAATGTATCTTATCAAATCAAAGGCCATGCGGACCAACAATAATCAACCAGTTTAGGAAGGCAGAAGAAATAAAAATAAACCAGAAAATTTAAATTTAGGAATTTAAAAGATAAAAGAAATAAAATAATTGATGGTGAGACAGCTGCAAGACATTGTTCACTGGGAAACCAGAGTCTAGAGCCATGTTAGCGGCTAAAAGCTAACATTAGCATGCTAACATGGACATCGAAGATGCGTGTCAGCCAGGACAGCCCAACAGCATGACTTTACCAAAACTTTCTGACTATATCCACAAATATGTGGCCCAAATAAGAACAGAACAAATTCAACAGAATCAGCTGGTGCAAACATCTACAGATGCCCACATGCACACACATACTGTTATCACCCTGAGCAGAGACAGCCATCTGTCGCCTTGTTTTCATCTATAAAAAAGGTCAGGATCATATAGGACTACTAACAACCACCTTACCATCTGTTGAAATGATACAACAAGTGCACCTTACTGCAGGTTTTTCTACAAAAACATCAGCATTTTCTACAAAGTGACCCTTAATGGTGCGTAATGGTCATTGTGACGTCCAAACCACCGCTGAGCTGGGCGACTCAGCTTGTCGTGTTTGTTTGTAATGTGTCATTTTCCCACAGAGCAGCAGCTGGACCACCATCCGGTCTGCAGGGAGTGTCAGCAGTGAATGCAAGCATGCAGTGAATGCATCCTCACATGCAGACTTTATGGACATCCATATTATATTAAACATTTTCTTCTTGTGTAAACCTTCGGCCCATGAAAATAGTGAAAAGTGAATGTTAAAGTTTAACTTCAATTTTAAGAAAAGCATTTTCTGTGACCATTTTCACATATCACTGGGCCAGATTTGTTTAACTTGTCAGTCATGGAGGTGGTTTTATGTGCAACACAAATTCTCTACTGCATGCAGATTCATGGATGGATTAAGGTTGGGTGGGGTTTGATTCTCTTTCGGCAACCCCCATTGGCTCAGACACACCTACCCAGATGGAAAGAGATGGCAGTAAACAGGACCAAAACATTAGCAAAGGGCCAGCAAATTGCACTACACTGTAGCTAAACAACAGTTTGATCTGCGAGAATGGAAACCAACTTGTTACTGAAGTTGACTAGATTGTTTGTAGGAAGGAAAGGAAAGTCATCTGGCTTAACTTTGTTTATCCATTTTATTTTGGGATTCCCTACTTTCCCACTTGAAAGACGTACGCTTCCTCACACTTTCTTTATTTTAATAAAAAGGCTGTGAATGATGAAACACCTTTGACGCACCTGTCCTAGACATGCAGGTGTGGAGAGATGTATTTTTTCAACTGTTTCTCTTTTAAGAATCCACTTTAAGCTCTGTCCTCTCGGGCTTTTTGAAGGTGTCAAAACCAGCAATGTCCTTCCTTCTAAAAAGTGACTTAGTATGTTTTACTCTCCGAGTAGCTCATTTTAATTTTCACCGTAGTATCATTTTAAATTTCAGGTTCTGTTTGAGTAAAACTCATCAGACAATGTGAAGTGATGTGATAAAATGATTAATTAGTACCATCTCTGAATCACTATTATTCTTAAAGTCACGGTATATTAATAATTAACTCATATTACATGAGAAAAAGCTTATATACTGTATTTGTGCTTATGTGGCTCTGAAGGGAGACTGTGCTGCCTCCATGACCTACTTTACATCATGAAAGTCTCTCTCTCTCTTAGAGCAGATGGTTGGGAGACAGTTAACTACATCTTCCCCCACTAAACCCCATAAATGGTCATGGTCAGCAACAGCAGGAATTATTGAGACGCTGTAGGAGTGCCGCTTCAAACAGTGTGATGACACTTCACCAAGTGTAAGAATGACTAAAGCTTTACACATGTTACGTGCCAGACCTTTATTTGTCTGCATATGGGAGCTGATTACTGATGGTGCTTCATTTTCTGTTCGTGCTGATGGATGAAATCATCATTATTGCATTCAAATCCACTCACTTTGGGCTAAAACGGCCTGCTTCACCTCATGCTGGAATACTGCCAAAGAAAATACTCCACACCGCTGTCATCACGTAAACTACAAATCAGCCACTTTCATGTCGTCTGCATCCACTCACTCCTAAACAGGGTTGATGCACAGTTTATCAATCTGGCAGAGTGACAGATTAATTCAATTAAAAACGCACACACACACACACACACACACACACACGTAAATGTGTCATCTTCTTTGCTCCACATTAAACTAATGAGTGGTTTCATTCTTAAACATGAGAGAGGACTTTTAACATGTAGGTATGAAATGTTACATTGCAGTCACTTTGAAAAGCCTGAGGAAAAGGTTTGGCCACATGTACAAATGCAGAATGGAGCTCACGGTTAAACCAGGATCTGATCAGCTGATCTCCCTGTGTATCAACTACGTACCTAAACACAGAGCCTATGTCTAGTCTGTCCCACTCCAAACATTCAAATGCTGCAGCTGCTAACAGCGTTTACTTGTCAGTCATTGGCCTGCACTGCCTTGTAATGGAAATGCACCTCCAACCAGCCCAGCCTTCCATGTTATATTGCTGCTTCCAACTGATTTTGCTGCTGCTAACTGCTACTGCTAAGGCTACCTGCAGTCCACTGGCCAGCTGCCACTGCTGCATCACAAAATGGTTAATCTATGTTACCATGTGTACAGATGTCCATATAAGTGTCATGTCATGTGGTTTGTTCAGTCTTTTTGCTCTTTGCTCTTAGCGTCTGTGACCCGAGCTATTATTAGGTAAATTGTATTTGCTAGTAAACTATGACAAGAATGATTATGATATAATACTATCCCTTCACATCACATGCAATGACATCCTGCATGCTGACAGCTGGCCCAGTTACAGTTTTTACAGAGTAGCAGGACATCTACTCCTCACACCACAACTTCCTTTTTCCCATGGCGAAGCAGGCTGCTGATGTGGGCTCTCATTCATACATTGTGGTCACCCCCCATAGTTTTTGTTTGCCACTCAAAAACCCTCTCAATCTACTCCATCTCCCCTCACTGCAGGTCTGGCTCAAGTCAGAGTTTAAGTTTGAGTTTGGTGAGTAAGATGAGAATGAGTACGCGTACTGAAGAGTATTGAACTCAACACACCAGATTCACAGGTCTTTGCATTGGCATCAGGTAGTGGACTGCTAACAGTTCCCAGAGTACAAACTAAACATGAAGACACACCATTTAGTTACAGTACTCTGCACCACAGAGATTGACTTATCTTCCAGAAGATAAGACTTGCCCCAACTTTGACTACCTCTAAATCAAAGTTTTAAAGGTTTATGCTCCACTGCCTTTGACTGAACCTGCATTAATTGACCACTTGATGTTAGCACAGAAAGTTGTGAACACATCACTTACATAAAGTTGATATGGCAAACATGTTAGCAAAAAGATGCCTATTAAACAATCTGAAACAATATGAATCAGCATTCATATGAAGTCATGTTTCTGGCCACCTGATGAATGTAAAGCCCAGTTCAGACCAAAGATTCGCGACGAGACGAGTTGAAACTTGCAACTACTTGCAATGCGCCGGTCTGCAATGTTCTGAAACCTGCCACATTTACACCAAAGCGACTAGACGAGACGCCGTATCGTTTCCGTAGCAACGACTCTTTGTACTTCCGTTCTAACTGCCGGCTTTTCAGGTGTTTTTTGCAGCGTCTTAAAATATGAATGACGATAGTGATAGTGAGTTACTTGCTACAGTTAAGAAATTTCAAGGCTTGTGTCATACAGACACGGCTCACACAAATTGATGAGGCAATCCTCTTTCCTCCGTCCAAAACTCTGCTATTTCGACCAGCTGACAGTTTGTAACGACCAGCTGACTTTGCTACGAAATTATGTTGATCCCAAATAGTAAAGTTGCGAGCCATAAAACCAAAACAATGAGCTGAAAGACGTTAAAAAGGTCTTTCAGTGGGTTCATCACTACGAACAACACTTTCACATACAAGTAGTCATTTGATCTATTGTTGATATAAAAATATTGTTGTATTGTATCTTGTATTTTTCTGTACTTCTCTGTTGTATCTTTTCAGAGTCTTGTTTCTATCCTTTTAATTAGCATTTTAATGTTCTAATCTATATTTCCTATTTGATGTTTTTAATGCATTGTGTAAAACACTTTGAATTGCTTTTGGTCTACAAATAAACTTGCCTTGCCTAAGAAGAGAGTGAGTTCTCAGTGTCGACTAGACCCTTCTCCTGTAGGGACACAGGACCATGTCTAATTGTCCAATTGTCTAATTGTGTGCTTTAATGCAAATCAAGTTCAAATTCAGCAACAATATTCCAGCAAAACACACAATCACAGACTGCACAAGTGCAAAATGCTTGTTAGTCATCGTGTTTTCTTCTTCACATACTGGCAGTGATGACCTCACACAATGGTGGGCTAATGGACTATTAGTCATGGCAGTTTAGGAGCCAGAGTGATGTATATGTAATGAGACAGTGAGATTGCTGGCAGGACTTTTAAGTAGATTTCCAAGCAAGTTTTCCAAACATACTTTATCTGGAGGTGTTTCTCTGCCTTTATAAATAGCTGTTGGACATTATGCCAAATGAAATTAAACACTCAATGAGGGAGATCACAGAATGGAGGAGTTATAAGACGGGAGGCTTCAGGGGAGGTAGACAGAGATCAGAAAGCTACAAAAACAGGGGAGAAAGTCCCAAACCACATAAGAACAAGACTTGAAAATGAAAGGAAAGGCTCTCCAGCAAAAGCACATCTTTCCTGCAACCACAGAATAGAAAATGTACGGAAGAAGAGACAAACAGATTAGATGAAAGAAAGAGAGCCTGTGCTGTCCTGACTGTGACTGCTAGGCTTTCTATAAACACAAAGCAAACTCATCCACAGACTCACAGAGAAAAATTATTTTTAGAGTCAGAGGGGAAGAAAACACCTTGTATAACAACAATACTGACATCACATCACACAAGTGATGTGCATCCCAAAGAAAAGAACAACAGTGAACAAAGGTGAGAAAGCAAGGCATCTCAAGACTGTTTTCATTTTACATTTCACACGTCTATTTTCAGGGTCTGTCAGAGCAGTGCAGCTCAGAAGAGCTGTTCTGTAATCACTCGCCGAGCAACTGGAACGACAGAGGATTTAAGGGTCGGGGCAGTAATGGGACGTGTTTGTTTGTCTATGTATATGCATGTTCGAATGTGTGTGCGCGTACAGCTGTTTTGCTCTGAAGAAGGGTCACAGTATTGTAGAGGTACAGATTTAAAAAATCACTTTGTTTTTACATCCATCCACACACATACAGTATGTGTCTATACAGAACAGCAGTCAAAACTCATCCGATATGGAAACAGTAACTAACAAAAGGATAAAAGATAATGTCTTTACTGATGTAAGTTAATGCTTTTATCTCATCGTTTCTAAAGTTTGTGTTCACAAACTTTGTGTTTTTGCCTGCTGCCACATATGGAGCCCTAAAACTGACGTAAAAACATCAAATCAGACTAGTCAAAAATATAAATGAATACATACAACCACAACAGTAATTAATATTGTTAATCAAATAATTAAAATAGAAAAAAATCATTCGTAAAATCAAAAGCATAAAATCAAATTAAAAGCTTCATACTTTTCCTTTAATCTCCAATCAATTGGTAATAAAAGAAAAAAAACATTTCATCTTTTTGCTTTACCACCAATCAGCGATTGGTTACTTAGCAGGCAAGTTAATGCTTACTAAGTCAGCTAGCTAGTGCTACTTGAAAGTTCACAGACACCACCGCTCTTCATCAGGGACCACAATGAAAGTCCTGGACTTTATTGCGTTATCATTGATATTTTGTAGATTTGTGTGCTTTAATGTCTCTTTTCTCATAACGTCAAATAAACTAGACAAAAACCTTCTAAGTTGTGCTATCTAACTTTGTTAGCATTTGCTTCCCAGCTAAAATGTTTTAGCGACTGTTAAAAGAGTGATGCTACAGCAGTAAGCAGCATAAATGATTAACATTATCAGCAGAAAAAAACAAACAAACACATACGTTGTTACTGATGTAAGCTAATGCTTTCATCTCAGTATCTAATTATTGGCAGCGATGCAGATAGCGATGAAGATGTTCTATTCTGTCTCATCTTGTTTCTTTGAGACAAAAAGACAAGAGTTAATGATATCTAAGAATGAGTGAGTGTGTGTGTGTGTGTGTGTGTGGGATGGGGGTCTTTAAGCCATGTGTTTTAGGGAAAGGAATGTCGACACAGCGGTGATTCACTGACTCTTGCATTTCCATGATTCAGTGATCAGCAGTATATTCAGAGACACTGCAGAGATCCAGATGTGACTATCACTGACTTTTGGGGGCATAAATCACTGGCTGCTCTTGCTGTACCTGTATCACATACTTCTAAACACTTTACTTTGGATGAATCCAAAAACAAAATATGAATGAAACTGTCTCTGCCTTGTTTTCTGTTAAAGTTGTACAAATCCACAAAGAATACTGCCACTGTGCCATCTTGGAGCAGACTTTCTTGGTATTTCATGATGTCGGACAGAGTTTCTATTTAAAGGAATACCCAGTGTTCAGCCCTTTCTCTTTTTTTTTAATGATAGAAGTTATGATCAACATACATAACATAAGCATTAATATTGTAGCTAATGTGCTAACAACTGTCCTTTTTGTGCTTGGCTGACAAATACAATATAAACCATACCACATTCGCTCTCACAGATAAATCAAACCCAACACAGACAAAGAGCCATTCACTAGCTACAGTCTAGTACACTATTTGGTGGCAACACTATAGCCTGTTACTTTGTTGGTACAGTAAATGTGGCTGAAGTTGCTGCTAACAGTAGCTAGTTAGCATAATTAATATTGGAGGTTCATTGTTTCAGCTAATCCCATCTACTGTCCAAAAAGTAGCTGTTTTGTTGTTGTGCATCATAACAGTCCAAACAATATTGTAGCACAATTTTACAATAAACAAATGCAAACTAACATAACAGGGCAAACATTAGGATGTTAATATTAGCATGGAACTCAGGAAGTCTAGCAACCACTTTGTGGAAGCTAATGTGAATTCAAAATAAGAATAAAGCATATTAGCCTAGCGGGCCTAGCTAAGGGGTGTGTAGATGGTGTGTGAGAGGGGCCATATCTAGTATCAATGGTTCACACAAGTAAGAGCTGGACTGTAAGCAGACAATGTTTTTTTCAGTTGTTAATGAGTGTATTTCATATATTAAGACTGGTATCATCCACAATAAAATCAGTGGAGTACTCCTTTAAATAGTCTGATCTCCATCCATGCACTTTTGTGTTTTTTTTAAATCCTGTAAAAATTGCTTTTATTCTCACACTTTTTCTTGAATTATGCTGTGAACACAGTAGGAAGCCTAAGAGTTTGTCCAAACAACAACATCATTTGTTTTCTGGCTGTCTAATGCTGCTGCCTTCTCAGTATTACAGACACAGGCAATAAGACTGAGACATGAATGGATTAAAAACATAATCAAATTAATAATAATGCTGCAAGGTTCAATGGACTTTGCTATGACTTAGAGGAACTTTGGCTTTGATATTAGATCCACAAGAAAGTAATAACCAAGTGTATCATCAGTGAAAATGTTACTCCACAGTCACAGAACAACTATAGTAGAAGTCTTCCTGAGGAGCAGAGCATCTACGTACCTCTAACGCAAACAAAGCAGCAGCCACATTTGCTGAGCAGTTTTCTGAACAGGTGCTGACACCCACAGCCTCGTTGGTGGTGACCCCCTCTCATGATGATCCACTCCTGCTGCTAGACTCAAGACTATCAGAGGCAGGCATCGTGCTGGACGGACACACAAATAAGCACATGCACACACACTATTCCTGTGGTAAAACCCAGAGGAGATGGGAGGAAAAGTGCACGCAGAGCTCCACAGTCATAGTCCAAATCTGAGTAGAAACCCCTGAGATGAAAAAAAGCTGTTCCTATCCCATGATTTGAAGAGTAACAGTGGAAAACCCAGAGAGAGTGTGCTCCCCAGCACTCTCCAGCCTCTCTGTGTGGTCAGATAGTGGGCAAAGATTATGAGAGGGACCAAAAGTAAGTGAGGGAGGGACAGAGGGGCAGGGAATGGGAGGGGCTGTGAAGAGGGAGGGGGTGGTGGCTAACATGCTCCACTGCTACGCTAGCATCTGTTTCCCATGCCCATCTCCTCTCATTTCTCTCCCCTCCCCTTCTGCTCCCTCTCCCCTCCCTCATCAGCTTCTCTCCTCAGTGTTCGCTCTGTGGCTGTGGGACCTTTAGTGCGGTCATCGCATGAACATGACTTTCCCATGAAAGAAGCAATAAGCAGTCAGTGTTTTGGCCATGCTAGCGACATGGCTCTATGGAGGGCAATGTCTGTCTGTCGGTTGGTCCAGACTGGTGAAGCCCTGACTTTTCCTTTAGCGTCACCATGAGGTTGACATTTGTGGTTTTGAATAGGATTGCCATGAAATTTAGTACACACATTCATGTCCCCTCAGGATGAATTGTAACACTGGTGATCCCCTAAATTTTCATCCTCCCCCACAATCAGGTCAATTTTTTTTTTTTTTAAAGTGTCAAATACTTTGGTTTATGACCAAATACCTGCAAAACTAACGACACTCCCATCAACTTTAGCTGTATCTTTGTGTTTAGTACTAATTACCAAATGTTAGCATGCTAAACTAATATGGTGAACATGGTAGACATTATACCTGCTAAACATCAGCATGTTAGCATTGTCATTGTGAACATGTTAGCATGCTGATGTTAGTATTCAGCTCAAAGCACCTCTGTGCTCCATTTTCTCTTCAACCATTCAGCAAGATAAATGAATAAAATATGACAGATTTAAATGTAATAACATGCATTTACGCACTGAACATACTGTCGCAAGCAAAGACCTACTAACATACAACCAGCTGTGTGCAAACACAGTACGAGTACCAACAAGTATTTTAACCAAGTTCCAAACCTGGGGGTTGGGATTCCCCCAAGGGTCACAAGATAAATCTAAGGGGTCATTAGATGGTAAACAGGTTAGGAAAACAGAAAAAATACAGTATTTTTATTTTTTTATCTTTCCTTTTTGCTTGTCATATACCAGATAATTTTAATAAAGAAAAATCACTCTTTAGTTGAGCTAGCCACCAAACATTAACATATGCAAGCTGTACTGAGGAGGTCTCCAGTAGACCACATCCAATCTGAACAACAAAGATGATCAATATGTTTTTTAAAACTGGTAAAGAATATCCTTCTCTAATCAATAAGGCAGTTGCCTGCTTTCACCACAGGCACGAAAGCACTCCCTCTGCTGTGGAAAAACAAACATGTGGAAATATCCAACACACAGCAAACTGAGCTGGCAGGATGGAGGCAGACCGATTTAATCTCAAAGCCAAGATTAAGCATTCATGACTAGATGATCTTCCGGGCGCAGCTGTCCAGGCTCGTGGCAGCCGGTAGTGTGATTCAAGGAGATTTATGCATAAACTCACATGAACTCAAACATGGACAAAGTCAGTAAAGAAGAAAAACAAACAGGAGGAGAAGAATTTGTCTCTAATACAGCTGCTGTTTCTATGTGACACGCACAGTATCACACAGTAACACACACACACACACACACACACACACACACACACAGATAAGCACACATTCACGTCACAGGTTGACCAACAACCCTGGAATCTCAATCCATCGAGGACAGATTACAGCTATAAAAATATCAAAATGCTCTTGCTCTCTTGGCCATCGAGTTAAGCTTTTAAAAACTGCTGACATGATGATCCCTGTGAGCTAAAAAGCACTGATCTCTCCACAATGCAGGATTATTTGTACGTGCATGCATGTGTGTATGAACGTGCACATGCCTAATTGGTCAATATTTAATCATCAGGATAAGGTAATGTGTGATTTTTGCATTTTAAAATCTTAAATTCATCCATGATGTTCTGTTTGGAAAGTGAAACACTTTGTCAAATCTCTGACGTGAATGCTGCTCTTCCTTTTCCGTCAGATTGTTCCCCACGATGGGTGACATAAGAGATGCACAAAGCAGCAAACTAAAGAATTTCTCTAAATTCACTGAAAACTGTGTTACCTTTGCAACCTGCAGCCACACTGGACTTCCTGGCCCATTTGAACTGCGTCTGCATGTCCTGATTGTTTTCACCCGACAACGGTTTCTCCCGGCTGGTGGCTGAAACCTTACACACAGGACAAACATGTGAGCGAGTGGGTGAAATTAGAAACAAAATAAGTTAGACCTTGCCCTCTTTATCGAAAGCATTTATTTGTAGCTGTATATGTGTGATGGATTTAGAGGACCTAACCGAACAGAAAGAGTGATTGAGCTAATTATACCACTTTTTCACCTCCCTCTCCACCCCTCTCTCTTCCCTATTTTTGCTTCAGCTTTAGTGGTTTCTTATCTTATCTGAGGAATTTCTCTGAGAGGGCTAAACTGATCGGGAGAGTAAAGGACAACATCAAATCCTCTGAGGCTGTCTGAAGAATAAGTTTCATCTTAAAGGGGACTTCTAATCTATAAAACACTAAAAACCAATAAACTAAGATAAAGTGAAAATCAACCCTATTTTTAAGGCAAATTAATATGATAATGCTCTGATTATAGGTTGAGCAGCAACAATGTTTTGGTGTTTCAATTCCTCCTGACAAAAAAACAAAATAATTTATTCCAGTTTTACTTGGAAGACTGTTAATATTGCATTAAAAAAAATCTACACTATTGAACTGCATAAAGGCCTACATACATATATATGAATATACACATACTGTCACAGCATACATACAATATTCATACTTTCAGCTGTTTGTTTCATACTTTTAAAGATGGGTCTTACGCCATTATAATTCACACAATTTCAGCATTTGTGTACATGGATAATAATTAAGAGTATCCCAAGTTGATATATGCAGGTTTTTAGCAATGAACAATACAGACACTCACTTTATCAACCCTGTATCCCAGAAGTCGTTCAGTCCTCCCTTGCATTTTTGTCAAAGTCTTCATTTTGCATCACTTGCTCTTCAGTTGAGTTTGTCCTAATGTGACGTCCTTTTTCTTCACCTGAAAACAAGTTGAAAGGCTTCAGAGAAAGATCTCTGCCGTACTGCCCGACGTCCAACAGAAGGACAAAAGCAGTCGATCTATGCTTTGCACCAGGTCTCTTTTCTCCACTGGGCAGATGAGGACAGCTGTTCAGTTGCAGTGGGATCTGTCCTCAGGCCTTTCTGGAGAGCAGAAGGGGGGGGGGGGGTCAATCTGTCCAGACAGGTCCAGCCATGTCCCACAGGTCCTGCCATGTCCCACAGGTCCCATAGGCTAATTTCAGTCTGTGACCATTCCCAAAGCTGTGAGCATTGAGTTTTAACTAACTCAATGCAACAGCTTCAGAAAAACTGAATAAAATGCTTTATTAGTACCATTGAGGAGACCAGATCATAGTGGCTATATGATTTCTTTTTTATTAGTCCTGTTTACAACCGACTACAACTGCAAGTCCTGCCTTGGAACCAAAAATATACTTAAATCCTCACCTCATGGAATGCAGATGCATTTCAGATTTAAATCATGTTAATGCAGTTTGTACATTCCTGATATTTAGGACACAGATATAACTGCTCATCAGTTTCACTCTATTATGACCAAATGATAAAAGGGTGAAGTCTGAGATTAGAGCCTGCGAAGTGTGTGAGAGATCCCCATCCTGTGGTTAATCTGAGAAACATCATGACTCGGCCTCAGCTGCCACCGCTGTTCTGTGAAATGACTTGTGCTGCAAGTCTGCTAGTCAGTTTTAACAATTAATTAGATTCCTTTGGCTTAAGCAGTTTACAGTTAACATTTTATGCATTTACAGCTGGATTAATGACTTATTTGTGGACGGACTACAAAATACTGTGCAGGGCTCTACAATGCGTTAACGCATTATTTTCTGTCTGTAACTCTGAAACAAAGAACTAAATATTTATTTATAGTGTTACTGTAAACAAAATGTTAAATTAACACGACCAAACTTCACACATTAACACGTAATTTCCTGCCGTGATAACAGGGCTCTACAGTGCAAGTATGTCACTTGCATTTGCCCCTAAAATAGATATGTGCAAACCATAAAAATTATTTACGAGCACTGTGTACGAGTAAAGTTGACAACCAACCATAATGTTGAACTCATTGTTATGCATAAATGGTTCTGATTATTGACAAGTTACTACTTAGCATTACAGCACAATGTAGACCATTTTTCTTGCACAAGGATTTAATGAAGGAACAAAACCTACAACAATTATAAATGTTGGTTATGTATTTCTTAAACTGCTGTATTGTCCAACTGGAAATATTATACTATAGGTCTATAGTATAATATTTTATGAAATAATAATGAATATACTAACATTATATAATTAATATATTAATATTATACTAACATACTATTTTGTTCAATTTTACATCTATTTTACTAAAGGTATTGTTGTAAATATTGTTCAGTAACCTTGTTTACATAAAGTGTGGTGTGGCTGGTATGGTGTATTGTGTATCCATCCCACATTCCACAAGCCGCAATGTGCTAATCACAGTAGAGTTTTCTGTGATGAGTGTTTTCACTCTTTCACTAGATACTAGGGTCTTCCACTTCCACAGTCCTTCACTGGTTTTCACATCACAAGTGCACACAAGGAGAAGGAGCATACACGTACGCACACGCACTATAAATATGTTTGTAACACATTGTTTGTTAATAAACTGTTACTTGAACATTTTTCACTGTTCTCCTAAATTTGTGTGCTTTTAAATTTTTTTTATTTAGGAGCACATGTACTCCTTGGGGAAAAAAGTTAGCGTAGAGCCCTGCTGTGTGCGGTTTCTGTGTTTTTAATAAGTAACTTTTGCATAAATGCATATTCATTCATATTTGACAGAAGAAAACGTGTGATTGTTATTCTTCCTCAGAGTTTTCTTTTCCATGTTCTTCTGTTTATGTTATTTATTTTTCAGATAGAAATTTCTCATCCTAATTTGTGCCATTTTATTGTGGGTCAAATGGACAGTTACTATTTATTTCCCCAAAAATATCAAAATACAGACAGAAAGACAGGAAAAATGGCATGAAACTTTAAGAAACTCTTTAGTTTAGCCAATTAAAAATACTGGCATAAGTACCAGGTAGTACGGACAACACTGGCATTGTGTTGAAAGATGATAATGGCCAGAGCAGTAAGTATCCTCTCCATAAAGCTGTTGTAAGTGGGATGAGCTAAGCACGGGACTCTGCAAAGACTCCTCCTCTAAGTTTTATGTCATCACGACAATATGTGGGATGGAAATGGGTAAAGTACCTCTATTTACAGGCACAGAAGGAAACAGTGACCCATCTGCTCTGAAAACACCGGAGGGTTAGAGGAAGTCAGAAGGCGTCCACAAGAAGTCAGAGGTGTGACACACACGAACCGATGCATGGATATATCTACATCGACATCTACGGCTGGTTGATTACCCTTTGTGGTAAGTGTATATTCTTTATGTTCCTATATCAGTGTCAATTAGTTTGATCAATGTGAGAGAACATACATTCTGTAATGACGAAGGATAGTAGCTGCTCACTTCTTTACTTTGCTTTCATGGACTGTGGTTTCACATTAGTCTGCGACATAATATTTGAATGTCTGTACATTTTTCATAGTAAGAAGTGTTTTATTGTACAACACAATCATAACAGGTGACGTGTTCCATGAAAATATCTGGAAAACCATTGTCAGCGATCGTCCGTAGACATTTTGAATATTCCCAAGTAACAATTCTGTTGCTTTGATTTCACCGTGTCAGGGACACTTGAGCATAAGTGTAAACATTTGCATGTGATTACATACATACTACGTTACAGATAGGGAAGAAAACAGTAGTTAAGTTGGCTTCAGAAAGCAGCAATAGAGCCACAACATCAGTTGACCAGGGCCACATGTGACTGAGGTTATTCTGAGGTGGGTTGTTCCTCATCTAGACCTCCTGTATGTCCAGCGGGGCTTTTAGATGCTGATCCAGTTATACAACAGTAAAGAAACACTGAGCTCATACCACCACACCCACTCCATGACACACAGGTAACATATACATAATCCCTGACTGACTCACCCCAGACTCATGTTACCCTTTGTCAATCTGACAATAAGCAAACCTTTGATCTTTCAATGTGGCAGATCTGAAGCCTCATCTATACAGCATGCTGCGATTCACTAACAACTTTGTGCCTACAATGAGGAGATGATTTGAACTTGGCATTATGTGTAATGATAGAGAACTTTCCAGGAAGGAAAGATTCATCCTTTCTGAGTTTCCATCTCTAGAGCCAGCTGATTGCTATAGAAACATCCAGGAGTTTCTGCCCAACTAGTTTCTAGTTTTGATTTTCTTGTCGATGTAGCCAAAGGATACATTAACATCTCACCTGTTCTTTTGCTGGAAGATGGCCACTGCAGCAGATGACCCCCACCTGGGCTCATGCCCTGATGAGGACATCTCTCTGCCGGGGAGCGAGTCCGATTCAGACAGCATCCTCTCTGATGACTCGGTGCTTCCAGACTACATGCCGGAGATGACAAATGGATGTGCGGCATTACAACACTGTATCAAGCATGTGCCCGTAATGAACCTGTCTCTCTGCGGAAAGTTCTGGAGAGAGGGGTCACAAAAGAGGAGGTCATGGAGCTGGACATCAATAGCTGGGTGAGAGTCTCATTCATAATGCTAATTCAGAAGCTGTAAACCATAGCTCCAGTCTGCTAAAATGTCAAACACTCCCTCTGTCATTAATCCTTACCGTTGACTTTTACCATCAGAATGGCTTGATGGTGGCTTGCTGCAAAGGTTTCGTGGACATTGTATATGGACTTCACAACTGTCCCTTTATAGACATAAATCACCAGGACAATGAAGGCAACACTGCTCTGATGATTGCAGCCCAAGCAGGTAAGTTGTACCTACACACCCAACATTGACAAAACAAAACAAAGTTCAGGTTCAGATGATAAACCAGTAAAGTACAACACAAACAATTGAGCTGCCTCAATTATTAATATTAAACAACAATAATAATAAACTTCATTTATATAGCACTTTTCAAAACAAAGTTACAAAATGCTTCACAAGACAAATAATGTTAAACAATTTATAAACAGTTTATTAAATTGAGCAAAAAAAACTACATATGAGTAAAATAAGTCAAATGAAACTATATAAAATAATTAAAACAATCAATTGAATGCCTTTGTATAAAAATAGTGATTTAACAGATAAAAGTGAGTTCAGAGCACAAACCCTGTGAAAGCACACTTATAAAAATATGTTTTTAAGAGAGATTTAAAAGAGGATAAGGAGCTCCCCAGTCTGATCTCCTCAGGGAGGTTGTTCCAGACGGGGGGGGGCCTAACAGAAAAGGCCCAGTCACCCTTGGTCTAATTATATGATTGTCTGTCTACGTATGGTGTAATTAGAGACTAGCAAATATCATATATAGCATTATGTGATTTATTTAGACTGAATATTGTCAAACTTTAATATTTCTTGATCCAAAAAGTCTGAATCAAGTGAATTGAGACTTTTGTGAGCAGCAGAACCAGCTTTCTATTGTTGCACATTTTCTGACACACTGCTGATCTGAGCTCTGTGTTTTCATCTCCAGGTCATATCAACACAGTCACGTACCTCCTAAACTACTATCCTGGTATAGACACTGAAATAAGGGATTGTCAAGGTTTCACAGCGCTCATCAAAGCTGCTATGACCGGCCACAGTGACGTCGCGGCTGCTCTTATTATGGCTGGTACGTACAAACACAACTATGAACTGTCACTGATGATTTCAATGATTCGTTATGTTTTTGGATATACATTTACCATTTTGCTTGTTTTCCCATTTATTGTCATTTGAGTCTTGAAAAGCTATTTTAGTTTCTCATTCATTTTGATCAATGTATTGCATAATGTATGTGTATTTTGTATATGAGGACCTTGCTGGCATCTATATGTTATTCATTGATAAGATATAAGTACATTTACATATAAAATGCTCAGATGACTGATAGTACAGTTTTCTCGCCAGGACTCCAGACATTCAAAGGCCCAGCTTTTACAAACACTCAAAGGAGCTACTATACTATTAGGTCTGTTTTGAAACCCTGACATTAGCTCATTATCTCTTACAGCTCTAAATGAACAGTTACAGTACTGGTGGTGAGAATAGCTGATCCCACAGATTATCCGTCCATATTTGAAGCCAGCTAAGTCTGTTGGCGAACGTGCCAGTGACGCCAGGCTGGTTTAAAGAACATCACCACATCTTGACACACCCTCCAGTAATCTCTGATTTACTAGTCTTGCAGAGCTATTTGTAGACTTTTCTTAAAAACTCTGCTAGTCATAATTTACTGTTTAACATAGGGCTGCTGTTTATTTTCTCGATTACCTTTTAGTCTGAGAAATGTTAAAAAATACTAAAGAAATGGCATTCACAATTTCTCAGAGCCTATGTTGTCTTCAATTAGCTTGTTTTGTCCAACTAACAACGCAAAACCTTAATTAAATGCAGTGTCATATGATAAAGGAAAAAAGCAAATTGTCGATTTGACAAGCTGAAAACCGAATGGTTGGCATTTTTGCCTGAAAAATGATTGAAACGATCGATCATCAAAACAGTGGTTCTTTTGATCGACTAATTGGTGCAGCTCTGTATTGCAGCTGGCGCTGGATAACATGATCTGTTTCATAACAAATTGAGACATTTACCGCAATAACAATAGGCATTTTTATATGTTTGTTGCCGATATCACAGTATTATTACTATTACAGTAAGACCTGTTCGTGGACTTCTGGTTTTAACAGTAGGCTAAACTGGTTGGTTTAACTTATGTTTAGATGGCATTGGTTGTTATAGATCTTTCCAGTTTGGAATTTAGACACTAGTCCATATTTTATTGGAAACTGAAATGTCAGCACATTTAAGTTGGTATGATAGTGTTGGATAAAATTTGGCTGTAAAGCCCGAATTGCTGCCATCTCACCAAACCTAAACAAACCTGTGCCAATAGGCCTGTTTCACGGAAGACATTTTGACATGTTGAAATAGGAAAAGCACAGGTGTAAATAAGAAATGAAAGCTGAGTTCCATTTAGCTGCTTCAGTTTAACGGTCCTGATATTTTGCATGCTGGTACACCGTCATGGCTTACTGGGACACTTCAAACAGAGCCATCGTTAATGTGATTAATGACACCTGTGCTTTTCCTGCAATGACGAGCCACAATGTGTTACGAGGCGTTTTGGGGAATGACCCAATCGCAGACCGAGAAGGAAGCTCAGAGCAGGTTTAAACAGATTTATTGAGTAATATACAGGGATTTGGCAGATAAGTAACTTTAAGAACATATAGACGAGTCCGGGTTGGGTAGCAAGAGGCTCAGGGAACAAGCCCAAAACACAGGAACTGATGTCCAAACAGGACAGGACACAAAGGCAGGACATATAGTACTCAAAAACTAGGGATTTCCAACAGTCCACGGAGCACACAAGAAAACAAAACACTCTAAATTCTCAGGAGTTGATAACCAGAAATGCAGACAACAAAACTTGCGCAACATGGAGTAACGAGGCGACAGGGAACAAAGGACAAGAACCAGAGCACAAGGACCAGTATAAATAGGAGGGAGCAAACGAGGGAATCAGAGGCAGGTGCGAAAACGAGGAACAGGTGAAGAGACTCAAGGATAATGACACCAAGGTAGGAACACACAGGAAACACGAGACAGGACAACCAAAATAACACAGGAAACAAGACTGACCAAAACTTCAAAATACAACAGGAACAACCGAAGAATCCACATAATAACACAGAGTCCAAATCATAATACTAAGAGTCCAGATCGTGACAAAATGTCAGCCACGAAAAAGGCCCATCAGCTCTCTGCTGATCTGAAAACACTAAAAAGAGAAGATTAATGCATTATTCATTTTAAAATGAACCCTTGCTCGCCTAATTCCTTTGCTCTACCATCTTTATTTCCAGGGGCTGACATACATGTAGCAGACTCCACAAAAGGAAAATGCGCTCGGGGCTGGGCACTGAAAACAGGCCGCTATGAAACTCTGGATCGACTCCACCGTCTTAATATGCGGCCAAAGGCTGAGCAGTTCTGTGAGAGTTATGTCCCTGAGTGGCCTGAGCTCAAGGAGAGGTTAGCCAAGGCCACAGCTAAGAAAAGTACCACGGAAAAAATCACCCAGAGGATCAAAAACACATTTGGATTCAGAATTCCTCGTGACCCCGAGGACAACGGGTGCTTGGACCACATGGTGCGCATGACCACCAGTGTCCACAGTCCCCTAATTTCAACTGGATGCCATCCACTCTGCCCTATGAGCCCTCCTGAGGTGGGGAAGAGGTGCCTGGCAGTCCCAGAGCTGGTGAGGAAACACCCAGAGAAGGAATTAGAAGAGAGCTCAGTGTGCCACAGCAATGGCTCAGTATCCCACATCATTCCCACAATCCACTCTGCAGAGTCCATCGCTACAACGTGCTGTGCCAACTCTGAGCGGCGAGGAAGCATCCTCTCATTGGCCTCCACCAAAGTTGCTACTACATTTATTCCCCGTGTGGCGAGAAGGAACAGCGTGTTTCCCTCGGGCTGCATCCCCAAGATCAACATCAGCAGGCCTTCAGATGCAACGCCGAAGAAAGAAAAGAACAAGAAATGGGAAAAGGGCGAGGAAAAAAGGAGGAGAAGAATGCTGAAAAAGAAAAAGCAGAGAAAGAGAAAAAGGAGAAAAGAAAAGAAAAAGACAATTAGAAGGCCAAAAACTAAGAGTTTCAAAAAAGGGGTCTACCAAAAGTTCTGCTGAGAACAATATGCTTTTTAAAAATGTGTTCAACTCAGGGCTTGACACTTTCAAACCAAATATCTTGGAAATATTCAGCAAATATTGAACCTATAACCTAAAGGAATAGAGGAGATATTTTTTCTTCCTGAAACTGAATGACAGAGGACCTCAAACAACCACTGCTAAGACTCTTTGGGAGAAGTTCGAAGCTTTTAGCCTCTAGTGTCTAAAAGTTGAGACAAATATTACATATATTTTGAGTTAGGATAGAAAAAAAGTTTATTTTTCCATGAATATATTCAACATTTGTAGAATCAATAATGATTATCATAATGATTATGATAATGCGTGAAACCCATTTTTACTGATTCAGTTTCACAGAAGCATTTATGGTATCTACCTCAGGCAGGCACATACCTTACTCTACCGTATGTACCTGCATTTTTCCTATGCAAGATGTAAATATAGGAACACATAGTTATATCATACCTCATTTGTTTTGTTATGTAATATTGTTTTATGTGTTGAATTTGTTGTAAGTTATTTTTGTAAATAGCTAGCTAAAAATCACTTGTAAATACTGTACAGTATGTAGCAAACATGCATCACAATGGAGGATCTGTTAAATCCTCTAGCTCAATTCTAAGTTTTATTGCCATTATCTGATATTGCCAATATTCATATGATATATCCTGCTTTTATTAACTCTATGAGTGCATGGATTCAATTTACTGGAAATTACTGTACGAATAAATATAGGACAGTGAAAGTTTCCATTCAATCAATTCATTCATTGGTGTTTAAAGCTGCACTAGTCATCATATTCATATAAACAATGGATCAAATGACTATGTGTAATGTGAAAGGTGTCGGTTGTAGTGACAAAACCAAAGCAGTTACCACCAAACTCTGCAGTCTCCGTCAGTGCTAAGGAGTTTTTAAGTCTATTTTAGCTCATTGTTTTGGTTTTCCTGCCTACAACTGCTCAGTAGGCTACTAACAGCAGACACAGTTAGCGACTAGCTGGTGAACATCGTGCCGCATTTAACTGCTTTTCTCAGGAGTTTGTGGAGACCAAACCAGAGCTAAAAGGAAAGTGAATATTTAACTTATTCAGTGAATGCTAACTCCAAATGAACGCTGTCTCCACTGTATGTTCACCATACCACTTTAGAAGGTGGCCGTACCTGTATGTCAATGTTGTATTTTCAGCTTGTTCTGTTGCCCCAGAGTGGCCAAGAAAAAACCCCAAAACAAAACAAGAAAACAATCAATGTAGCTTTAATGTCCAAAGGCTGAAGGTAGTTAAGACCAAAGACCATAAGTTAGGGCAACAATCCTCTGAAATAGAGCAGCTTATACATCTGACATCATGTATGTGAAGCTGGAGGTGTTGAGGGAGAATTGCACTGACAAAAACATACTTGCAGAAGCAGCCTTTCCTCCATATATTTGGGGATGATAAATAGATAATCTGTGTATGTGCTGCTGCCTGCTGGTGGAGCATGTAAGTAAACTGTACCCTGTGCACTGGCAGCCTGGTTAGCTGTCATCACGCCTCGCCACATCTAACGTTAGCTAACTAAATGTGTTAATGCGATGAACCGGGAATTTATTGATCATGGCTAACCTACGGATTTCGTTAGCCGTCGTGGTTGTTCAGGCGGTGCTGTACAGAACCTGCGAGGGTGAGTAACTTATTGTTTTGTTCATAGGCTCAGTACCGCTGCCATCATCAAGGCGAACGAATGTGGAGTTAGCTGCTAGCTAACGTTAGCTAGCCTTAGCCGAACGACACATTTAATTGACCCATAGATAGGAAACCAGCTTAGCCTGCATTTGTATACATCTGGGTATTATTTCTATGGCTTACGTGTAAATGTAACAAAACACGATATCTCGCCGACTGTCGCTGTCGACCTAGTGAGGCTAGTCTGAAACGGCAGTTAAAATGTGTGTCCAGGTAGCTTGGGGTGTCAGCTCACTGAGCGATTTTGCTGTAAACACAGCTAGCTGAGCTTTGGATAGCTCTTTGTAGTAATGGTTATTTCAGTTACACAGCTAAAGAGATGGTTGTTACCGCTGTGTATTCATCCTACAGCCTTCCCCTAATATTTTGTAAGCGATGAATTACCTCTTGCATCAGTAATATTATCCAGAGACTCTTGACATAAAGCCAGTTGGTCAATGATGCCATGAGGATATTATTGTGTGTCAAGATTTCAGAGTGCTCAAATGTTAATGTAATTAGAATGGATGTGCTCAAATAATTAGTAATCTCATATTTACAGCATCCAGGCACACATAAGAAACTACTTTTAGAAACGTAGATAATGCACAGATGTTAATATCGTGTATTACACTAAGTTTATCTGTGTCTTATAGTGGATTATTCCACAGTTGATCATGATTTGGATCCTGGTTAACATTATTCCACTTTTGTGTATAAGAGATTAGAATGTGTTCAACAGCAGGTTACTAATATATGGGGCTTAGCAGGAGTGGGGGATGTGTATAACATCCTTATTTATCCTCTGTATTTCATGGAAATTCAATTGAAAATCATTTAAAGGTCAAATATGGGATTGTCTGTAAAAAATGGTTCTATTTCATATGTGCTCTGCCCTCTAATGGGCTTCACTATTGGTTTATCCCCTCGAGGCTCCGCCTCGTCAGCTGATCAAAGTCCATGTACTCACCGTACTCCTCCCCTATAAGACCCTTGGTCCACACCTTGCTCGTCTCCCTTTTAACTTTAGCTGAGTTAAGTCCTGAGTGCAGTCGGAATATGGCTTCGCCCAAGATTTGTTTTTCCTGTGCGGCGCCGATGGTAATGGAGGATGGCCATAACACTTGTTTCATGTGTTTAGGCCCCCAGCACCAAGGTGAGTTAAGGAAGTGCCTTGATTGTCTCACACTCCCCCGGGAGGAGCGTGAACGTCGGGGCCGCTTTTTTGAGTCCATGCGCTCTCTCCAAGCTAGCTCAGGTCTAGCTGTGCAGGGAGTGTCGGCTCGCCGCAAGTCTTGGGCTGATTATGATGAGGAAGACGACCGGCGGGTGTTTGAGGAGGAGGATTATTTGATCAGCGGCGGCTAGGATGGAGTGTCCTCTACCTCCACAGCAGCCTGCCAGGGCTCCCGTGGTGGATTTCACCGTGGGCCTGCTTGGTCAGCCCAAGGGGAAGCCCCGGCCCTGTGTTACAGTCCCCAAAATGACGCCGGTGTTTGGCCATGCTCAAAGAGACTGGCAAGCGCCACTGAGGGCTAAACCACCGGCAATGGCTTATGCGCCATATGCCACCGTCGAGGGCTGGGAATGGGGCCGGCGTGTCCCTCCCATCGAGGACGAGGTTAGGGTTTGCCTTGTCCCGTCGGCTTCTTTCTGGCCGGGGCAGGGTTGACCATCGCTCCCTACCGAGAGGGACAGGATGACGGCAGGTTTTCTCGATCGATGCTATGCTGGCGCGGCTCAGGTAGTCGCGCTAGCAAATAATATGGCGTTCCTGGCAGGGTCCATGGACCGCCTGTTACATCACCGGACGGAGCTGCTGGAGTCCGAGATAACTGAGGCCCAGACCACCGCGGCTGCTTTTCTCAGCGGATGTCTCAGGCGCTGGCGATCGTGGGTGGCCNCTGAGGGCTAAACCACCGGCAATGGCTTATGCGCCATATGCCACCGTCGAGGGCTGTGAATGGGGCTGGGGTGTGCCTCCCATCGAGGACGAGGTCAGGGTTTGCCTCGTCCCATCGGCTTCTTTCTGGCCGGGGCAGGGTCGACCATCGCTCCCTGCCGAAAGGGACAGGATGACGGCAGGTTTTTTCGATCGATGCTATGCTGGCACGGCTCAGGTAGTCGCGCTAGCAAATAATATGGCGTTCCTGGCGGGGTCCATGGACCGCCTGTTACATCATCGGACGGAGCTGCTGGAGTCCGAGATAACTGAGGCCCAGACCACCGCGGCTGCCTTTCTTCGGATGTCTCAGGCGCTGGCGATCGTGGGTGGCCGCTCCATGTGTGCGGCGCAGGTGGGCCACAGACACCTTTGGCTTGGGCTGTCATCCATGCGGGAAAGGGAGCAGCGGCTGCTTCTTAATAACCCGCTGTCAACAGAGTCGCTGTTTGNGGGTCCATGGACCGCCTGTTACATCACCGGACGGAGCTGCTGGAGTCCGAGATAACTGAGGCCCAGACCACCGCGGCTGCTTTTCTCAGCGGATGTCTCAGGCGCTGGCGATCGTGGGTGGCCTCTCAATGTGTGCGGCACAGGTGGGCCACAGACACCTTAGGCTTGGGCTGTCATCCATGCGGGAAAGGGAGCAGCGGCTGCTTCTTAATAACCCGCTGTCAACAGAGTCGCTGTTTGGGCTGGACATCCGGGCTATGGTCGAGCGACTGGAGAACACCTGGAGGGCGTCGGAGCACCTCGGGTCACATCTACGGCCGCAGCAACCTCCCCCTCGCCAGTGGCAGCAGCAGCGACAGCAGCAGCTGTCAGTACCCTTACAGTTGGTGCGTCTCTCCGGGGGATGATGCGTCACTGGGGGTACTACTAGAGGGATCTGCTCTCGGCAGGGTTAGGCCCAGCCGGGAGTACATCTCATCCCTACGGCCTTCGCCTTAGGTGGTAACCAATAGCGAAGCCCGTTAGAGGGCAGAGCACGTACGAAATAGAAATAGAGGTTACCTGGTGTAACCCCAGTTCTATGAGTACGTGCGAGGCCCTCTAACGGGCTTCGCTATTGGTTTATCCCCTCGAGGCTCCGCCTCGTCAGCTGATCAAAGTCCATGTACTCACCGCCCCCGGGGGTAGCTCCTCCCCTATAAGACCCTTGGTCCACACCTTGCTCGTCTCCCTTGAAACTTCAGCAACTATAGCCATGGCCAGCTGGGGACGGTGGTTAGAGGGACTCGCACGTACTCATAGAACTGGGGTTACACNGTAACCCCAGTTCTATGAGTACGTGCGAGGCCCTCTAACCACCGTCCCCAGCTGGCCATGGCTATAGTTGCTGAAGTTTCAAGGGAGACGAGCAAGGTGTGGACCAAGGGTCTTATAGGGGAGGAGCTACCCCCGGGGGCGGTGAGTACATGGACTTTGATCAGCTGACGAGGCGGAGCCTCGAGGGGATAAACCAATAGCGAAGCCCGTTAGAGGGCCTCGCACGTACTCATAGAACTGGGGTTACACCAGGTAACCTCAATTTCATCACATTGATCTTGTAAACCATCAATAATAAATACATAAGTGTAGTGCTGCAACTAACAATTATTTTTAATTTAAATTGCAGATTATCTACTTAAGTAATTAATAGATTTTGCCCCTATAAATTGCAAATCATCATGTTTGAAAAACTGAAACAAGAGAATATTTGGTGTTTGTGCTCGAAGAATGACGGAAAGGATTCGATTATCAAAATAGTTGCTCATTCATTTTCTGTCAATCGATTAATTGATTAGATTAGTCAACAGAAACAGATATTAAAAGAATAGTCGCCACAGTATAAATTTTTGACACATTTTTGTCATTACAAGGTATATGTCACCAAATCCCCCACCTCTAGGACAAAGTGATACTAAGAAATGTGGAAACTGTTCCTTCTCCTTGCTTCTTGTCATTGTAATCTGTGAAATAGCGCTAGGAACACGTCTTAACTACACTTAACACTTAACAGTCCACTGTATTGTGCACATTGAGGTATGATAATTCTGTTCCCCTTATTGTCTTCAAAAGTATTGAACATAATGTTGTTGCTTGGGGTGTTAGGCATGTCATAAAACATGGCATCTCAGTCCTGTTGTGTTCTGGTTGAAAACAGAACTGTTGTGTGCTTTGCAAGGAACCATTTTTTTGTTTTAGAGGTAAACATTCAGAAAACATCTTTTTACATGACCTTCATCTTGGCTGTATTTTTGCCTAGTTTGAGGTTTTCCATCCGCAATGTGTATTAGAGTTGTGACATTTATAGCCTTGCAAAGTCTTAAATGTCAGTCTCATTTCATGTTTAGTCAGCATTTATCTTCCTTATTTCTCCTCTGGTTGCTTGGTTTCTTGCATTTGACCACCAGCATCTGCCAAGTAGGTGTATGCATTGTGTGAGTCAGAACCACAAAAGATGGTGTAACGGATGAACTCTAATTTTCCACCGTTCGTTTTCTAACAAACACATCCAGCACACAGGCTCTAGCAAGGTCATTTTTTATGTGGAATCCACTGGGGGCTTTTTTCAGATTTACTGGAATGTCACATCATGTCTGTGTCTTGATAACATTACCGAATTTAACAGAGGAAGTCTCTGTCTCTTGTTAGTCAAATGACAGTCACAGCTGATCATTCTCCACTCCTACATGCCCTTACATAAACTCTCCACCCATCCCCCCGAAGCCTCTGCCACCCTAACACACCCCACCCCACCAATAAGACTTCCTCTACTTCCTGACCTCGCCAATACCATCCTCCACCTCTCTGTCTTTACCTCTCTAGTTCATCTTTGCAAGACATCCCTCATCTGAAAAAAGAAGTTCATCACTGACAAAGTATTACTAGTTATTGTCCTCTATGTTTGTGGGCTTCATGTGAGGATATATTGTTTATGATGTTATGCACACTGTCACTGTTGGCTGTTACTGTCCTCTACTGCACATGATGTGTACTGCAAGTTCCTGTACAGCTGAGAAGAAAATGAAGTACTTTGCTCATTTGTTTGACTGACTGTTGATGTTTTGTAACAGTAGATTCACAGCCAGTATTTTAATTACCACAAACTACAATATTTTACACTTTGTTGCTTCTTCTGCCCTCTCTGTCTCTGCAGCTCTGTGGTGTAACTGCACCACTGCCCAGTGTGAGAAGACTGGCTCCCAATGTGAGACCGATGGAGCCTGCATGGCCTCCACTTCTTACATTAATGGCCAAGAGCAGCACATCCGTATCTGCATCACACGGGACAAACTTGTGCCCCCCGGTCAACCGTTCTACTGCCGCAGTGCAGAGGGCTTTCTCAACATCCACTGCTGCTACACTGACTACTGCAACAGCATTGACCTCCAAGTACCCTCAGGTGAGAACTGTGAAGTATCACACATCTTATACAGTATGATCAGTTACATTTACTGTTGCTGTCACCAAGTGTTTGACCTTTAAGTTTTTAATTTTTGTATGTATGATATAAACACACACATAACACCAGCTCCTAACATACAGTGTGTAAGCAAACCCCAGGAAAGAACATGCAACAACTTGTCCTGTGTTCAGTTAGTAGGTCTGAGGAGGGGCGTCTTAACTTAACCACTGAAAATGAATGTTCTAGTTATAACATGCTGTTGATGATGTTATCTAAAGCATCTCAGCACCTGTGAAGAATTTCCCACACGCCTCTGTGACTCATGGTTCCTGAGAAGTTAAGTGTTTCCTATGGTGTTTTGTACAGTGTCCTAAAATATGTTGAAAGAAGAGTGTCAGTGTGGAACTATTGTGACAGGAAATCCTATCCATCCCCAGCATGAACAAAAAAAAACACAAGCTTTTAACCAAAAAGCAGCACTTTAGAACAAGTGGTGTAAACAAAGTGACTGATATTTTAACCTGGAGTTGCTCTGCTCGGGTTGCTGGCTCACATACTCATAGAGTGTGGATCTCCTCATCAAAACTGTGAACTGTGCAACACTGTCGCTTTCCCTTCCACAGTATGCACGTTTGGTGATTTTGGAAAGATTATGGTACCAGGATGATTTATGCTAGAACCAGCTAAATTGATTTTAAACACAAATATCTTCAAGGGTGGAGTTGAGGTGAAACTCAACACTCATGAGCATCACAAAGGCAAAGCACTGCTGAAAAATACGAGAGTGGTCAAGAGAGAGAATAAGCAGACCTTTTATAGTATTAGTATACTGTTAATGTAATTTCAACACTCCTTGTACATTTTATCCACAGTAAAAGCCTTTCAGTGTAGAGAATTGAGTATTTCTTTGATAACTGGAAATAATCAGTAGAAGTTAATGCAAGGGTCAGATTTTGACTCTAATTTTCTAATTGTCTGCTTAGCCAAAAGCTTTACACTGTCATCCCTCAAGGACACGAATCACTTGTTATAAGGGATAATAGAGTCAGTCCTATGTGTGTACTCAGTGCCAGATGTTGCCTTTTAATTCTCTACTGTTCTCTTTTCAGTGACGACCCAGTCAGGACTGGGCGGAGGCTACGGCCCAGGTGGGACATGGGGGCTGGTGGAACTAGTTGCTGTGATTGCAGGGCCGCTGTTCCTGCTGTGTCTGCTGCTGCTGGTGGGTATGTTCCTGTATCAGTACCACCAGAGGGCCTACAGCCACAGGCAAAGGCTAGAGGTGGAGGACCCCTCCTGTGATCACCTCTACCTGGCCAAAGATAGGACCCTGCAGGACCTCATATACGATCTGTCTACGTCTGGCTCAGGCTCCGGTCAGTGCACAACGTGATAATGTAGCTGCAGGCCAGCACTCATGTTGCAGTTTACACTGGTTTGGCTTTTTTAGATCAAATTTGATTTTCTCTGCTCTCATCTTTTCTGAGCAGGTCTGCCTCTGTTTGTCCAGCGGACCGTGGCCAGAACAATTGTCCTCCAAGAGATCATTGGGAAAGGGCGTTTTGGGGAGGTGTGGCGAGGACGTTGGAGGGGCGGTGACGTGGCGGTGAAGATCTTCTCATCCAGAGAGGAGCGCTCCTGGTTCCGTGAGGCTGAAATCTATCAGACCATCATGCTCCGCCATGAAAACATCCTGGGCTTTATAGCTGCTGACAACAAAGGTGCAATCCTGTGACATCACAACATGCTCCCTTTTCTAGTCCAAGACTGGATTAATAATTTACATTTTAGGGTTATTGATGTTTTTGTTTTATTTGTTGTGTAATAATTCATCGTTCTCAAGTAATCATTTCTTGGACATCTCTCTGTATATCTGTCTCTTGCCCAGACAATGGCACATGGACCCAGCTATGGCTGGTGTCAGACTACCATGAGCATGGCTCTCTGTTTGACTACCTGAACCGCTACTCTGTCACTACTGAAGGAATGATCAAACTGGCACTGTCAGCTGCCAGTGGCCTTGCACATCTGCACATGGAGATTCTTGGAACACAAGGTAATGTGTGTATAAATGTGCATTAGTATTTAGGATTACTTCTTTTTCTTCCTGGCTTCCACCTTTTAATGAATGTGATGGTGACGCTCCCACCTGGAAGATAAACCAGCTAAGATATGTCGCATTCGGCCATTTCAGTCTCTGTGCTAATCAGTATGAGTTACAGAGGTTCTTTTCATTGTTCAGCTAAAGTCACAGAAATGATTCCTTGATTACCCCCAGGCCCGGACAAGTCAAGTCTGCTCCCTGCATTACTCTGGTTGTGCAGTAGCTACCAGTACTAAAGTACTTTTGTGATTTCTCTGAAGTTTCATCTAAACTGAAATGCTGCCATTGAATTGTTTCATCTTGGCAGTTCCACACTTCTTAGTGGTTAAAGGAATATATAAAGTCTACCGTTTAAGCAGTAAGTTTAAAAAGAAGAGACTGAAAATAACCGTTTCAATTGAGAAATGTTTCCATCAACAACACTTTTTCACCACATAGTGCTGGTTGTATAAATGTCCCTTTTGAAACACATGGCGTATGTTTCCGCCTCCACCCACAGACTGACACAAGACCTCTCGTGTTGACAACTTATCTTTTCCATCTATTGCGAGACTCTGATGCAGATGAATTGAGTCATCAGAGTATGTCACAACAGTATTTAGAATTTGATTACATGTTACCCCCAAAAAAATTCTGTAGTTAACAAAATAGGTTTGTAACAAACATACTCCATAATTTTCTGTTTTTAAAAGAAAACCAAAACGGAGACTTTAGAAGAAAGGGAAAAAAAAATTATATTCACAGGATGTTGTTATTAAAGAGGTGTATCTGTATACTTCAAAATTGCCAGATGGCAGCTTATGCAATGAAAAAAGATAAATAATTGCCAAACCTGTTTTGGCAAAAAATCCAGTTTGGTGAAATTGCACGTCATCTGTTTAACTGTTGTGATGTACAGTACATGGCAACTAGGTAATAATTACCACCTAATAAAAACATCCATTATCTACTGGCTGTCTTTGAAAGCAGTTGACTCTGCTTAACTACCCGTCATGGAAAATTTAAGTGTAGTTGAGGACATTTTGTTTCACAAGTGGAGGAGTGTTTTCTATTTTTTATCAAGCACACTGATGGCCAAAGAATTGCATAACTTGTTGTAGTTTCTAGCGTTTCATTAAAGAGAGTTCAGTGTTGACATGTTAAACTAATTTAGAGATAAGAATTCACAGGTGCCTGTCATGTACATTTATGTTTTGGTAGGAAAGCCAGGCATCGCTCACAGAGACCTGAAGTCCAAGAACATCCTCGTGAAGAAGAACTGCACCTGTGCCATCGCTGACCTGGGCTTGGCTGTCCGTCATGACTCTGCCACTGACACCATCGACATCGCACCCAATCAGAGGGTGGGCACCAAGAGGTCTGTGTCAACATGCACGCCTGCAGTTGCTGATCGTCCTTTCTCACAGATATCTTTGACACCTTTCCCAGAATAACCTTTACTTCTGTGCATGATTGCAAACTCGGATTGTTTTTGCGTCTCGCAGGTACATGGCTCCAGAGGTCCTGGATGAGACTATCAACATGAGACACTTCGACTCATTCAAATGTGCTGATATCTATGCTTTGGGGCTGGTCTACTGGGAGATTGCGCGCCGCTGTAATAGTGGAGGTCAGAGTCTTTTGTTTTTACTCTGGATACTCAACCTGTGTTTTTTTTTATCCATGTTAACAACTGAGATCACAGCGTTGCCCTGACCTCAACATTGTCCTGTGTTATCAGGTATCCACGAAGAGTACCAGCTGCCCTACTATGACTTGGTACCTTCTGACCCTTCCATAGAGGAGATGAGAAAGTTGGTGTGTGACCAAAAACTACGACCCAACATCCCAAATTGGTGGCAGAGCTACGAGGTATATAAATTATTGATTAAAACAAACATTTTGTTACTGTTTTTAAGATCTGCACTTACACCAGAAGGGCAATTCCAGTTTATTACAACATGGGTCTTATTTTGGAAGTTTTGGTCATCATTCCCATCTATAATCATAACATTGCACTCATTAAGTTAATTGCTCAGATCTAGGAACGCTGTGAAATCACTAAAAAGAAGTCCAAGAGGTCATCAGGTTAGTCCCCCAGGGTCAAATTATTTCTCAAATAGGTAAATATTTGTTACAGACAGCCTTCCATTCACAGATTTCCTGTGCCATGAGGGATGCACGTTTCGGGTGCGTTCGCTCTCTGTTAATCTGGCTAAACTGTTGACTTATTACAACTAGAGCCAGACATATCAGCCGGTATTAGCTTTTCCTAGATTTATCGGTATCGGAGCATATGTTGGCCAAAACTGGTGTACAAAAATGCCAAAGATGGTTTAGGGTAATTAAGTGTCTCCATTACATAGTTTGTCCACCATATAACACTGACAAGTTTATTTTTACAACTGTCAAGTACATATCTTGATCACAATTCTTTTAAAAAAAAAAAAAAAAAATTGAAGGAATCCCTCAAGTGGCTCGACACGGACAATACAATACTTACAGGAACAGGGTCTTTCAATGAAATACTGTGCATAGACAACTTGAGCTACATGTCATTATTATAACCATGTATACTGTATTGTAAGATCTTAATCCCTATTCCCCCCCCCCGTTCCAGGCCTTGCGGGTTATGGGCAAAATCATGAGGGAGTGTTGGTATTCTAATGGAGCTGCCCGCTTGACAGCCCTGCGCATCAAAAAGACCCTGTCCCAGCTCAGCATTCAAGAGGACGTTAAAGTCTGAGCTAAGTCAGCACTTAGCAGGACCCGACTCCAGACTGTAGGACACTGAGGGGAAGGGGCCGAGCCTTCTACAAAGAATGCACAAAGTAAGAGATTGTGATGGAGAGTCGCACTTTGTAAAATATTACTCCATAGACACTCCTGCCAGTTTTGAAGCCACTTGATTTCTGACAAACCCTACCTCGCTTACCCAGCCAAACTACCAAGAACACCTTTCCTGTCTTGTCCTCAGCTACTGCTGCCCTACCTTAACCTTTTTGTTCCTCTCTACACTCCACACTAACAAGGATCCTTGGATTTCCTGTGTACTTGTATGCAATCAATTACAGGATTATGTAATTAACCTGTTCACATTTTGAAAATCAGTTGCTGATATTTCCACAACGTCTCTTTGATCACAGTTGCATAATAGCAAACAGCATTCACTCTTTTTGTCTTTGAAAAGGGGCATGCTGGGAGGGTTAGCAGTGTTTTTAACTTACTTTTACTTATTCTGTTATTTAAATTACCAGATCTTGTTATTAATATATGGATGTTTGTGAGGTTACTGGGTTACTGTGTCTCTGTGCCACCTACAGGCACACAGGCACATCACAAACTGTGTAAAAATCCTTCTTCTAAGAGAACAATCCATCTGTTTTTGCTACAACTGTGTGGTTTAGTTGTCTGCTGATTACCATGTAAGCATGTACAAAGCAGCTGAGACAGCTTGTGTAAATGCATCCCATTTACTTTCAGCAAGGTGTTGTGAGACCTCCAAGTCACTGGAGCATTAAGGCAACTTGCTAAACATGATTTAGCCATTGGACCATTTGCCCGAAGCCCCTCCCATACGCTGTTGTAAACCTCAGGTTTTCCTTATGCTTACCAATCAACACGTTGTTTTTTTGTCTGTTTAGAATCATCTTAAGAAAAAAAAACATATTTAGGAATTATTCAGCAAAACTGCATTTCACTCACTAGGATGGAGGTCTGGTTAAATGTAGAGCAACGGCTGCCAGTGACTTGATACTGTATGTTTTGTCCTTGATTTTCTTAGCTGATGCACTCACTGGTTTCAGATTGGGACACTTCTTACGGAACACATGTAGCACCAAGCCACAAGTAGAATATGTAAATGGTAGTATTCCAATGTGAATGAAGCTGCAGCCTCTTGATCAAACCACAGACCATAACCTGCCATGAGAGGGAACGTTTCTCCAGTCCCTCAGATAAGCTGATATACACAACATGCAGATCCTTTACAGGAGCCAGTACTATTTACACTGAACCTTCAATACGGGGCAAAATGTTTTATTTTTAATCCCTTTTAAAAACACTAACTCCAGGAATCTGAATTTGTTTGAGTTTGTTTTTATGTTAATTTGTTTATATTGTCAAAGCATGTCCAATGTTTCTTTCCCCTCAGGGTGCATTCCCCCTGGCTACTATAACTACTGCACATAAACTAGCTTTTTAATGTGATACTTGTGTATATAGGACAGTCAAATTAGATTTTATGTTGATACTTAGGTCATGTTTTAGATGGTTGAATCTTTTATACCAGCTTTTTTGGTTGGTAGGAAGAAAATCTAAGACTTCTGTCTTGCTGTTTGTAAACAGAATTATGTACCAATCTACTTTCTGACCTCTGAAGTAACATTTATATGTGTCAGACACACTGCTTATGCTGAATTTCTCCTATAGAGCAGTATTTGATTTTTAATCAATGTTTCCCCTCACAGCTCCTTTTGTTCACCATACAATACCTCCTCAATGTGCAAATTGTATGTGGATTGTTTCCTTCAAGCTAACATTGTCAGAAATCACTGTCTACATTTTGTTATGTTTTCAGGAAATAGGTGCACTTTTGTCTTTAGCTGTATGCAAATTCAACAGGTACTGTTTGTTTATAGTCTTTCCCATGTTATTTATATTTGTATGCTGTGAGTCCCTATGAAAGCCTGATAGGCCACGTGCACTACTACTGACCTCACAGCATTAAAACCAAATTGTTTTCAGAATCATTTCTGGTCATGGCCTCTAGTGTTTATTTAAGATCACACCACTGAAAATGAGAATGTTTATACAAACCACGCCAACCAGTTGCTGTACAGTCCGTCTGACTGGAAACTGTAAAGAGAATCTGACTTGTCTTTGGGAGAAGAGATGTCGAAACTAAATACTACTGAAATGTCTCAGTGCTGTCTCGCAAATGTGTTTCACCAATATTCTGTATTTTAAAATCACTTGCTCACTACACTGTATTAAGTCAGTACAGGGTGTTTGTAAGAATGAATAGACTGCACTTGATGCTGTTGTTTTTGGCTGGAAAGACTGGGGAGCTCTACTGTTTGATAGGTGGTTGAGTGTCAACCATATTTATACACTAAAGGGGTATGTTTGTCTAATTGTATCTGCCTTACAATGTATAAAATGCATAGTGTATTTAAGGTTTTTATACCTTGCTCCAAGTATCCCTGTGGAAGACTAGGGGGGTGTAAGTAAAAAAATAAATAAAATAAAGGTATTGTTCTACAGGTTGTGACAAATCCCAGATCTCTGTCCAGTCATGGCAAAGAGACAACTGCATCCATGTAAAAACCCCTTCAGGACTTCAGTCATGTAACTTCTAATATAGAGTAATAAATGCAATTGTTTTCCTATGTGGTGTGCGTTTCCTTTACTTTCTTCATCACACCTATCTTATATTTAAAGTGTTGAAGCAGCAATAAAAATATTTTATATTAACTATGGTTCACATGACTACTTGTATTTTAAACGGATCACTTGTAGTGATGAACTCGAGGATAGTTATCATGACTGCAGCTCTACAGAACGTTTTAGCCTCTTTCAGCTCATCTGGGTTTTTTTTTTGTTTTCCTGTCCTCAACTTTACTGTTTTGGTTCAATCTCACCGCTCTCATAGTGTCGTTTTTAGCTTCCCCCAGCAGCTGTTGAAGGAGAAAAAACTCACTTTGCACTACCTATCCTGCACCAAACAGCAGACAAAGTTAGGAACTAGCTGGTGAACACAGTGGAGCATACAGCTGAAAAGCAAGACGTTTCCCTCAGGAGTTGTTGAGACCAAAAACAGAGATAAAAGGAGAGTACATTCATCAGATGGACATAAACAAGACTCCAAATAAATCCTATGTCGCTCCGTATCTGCTGGATGTGGTAATATGCTATACATCAGTGTTGTTTACAGCTTGTCTTCGCTGCCACAGAGTGGCCAAAAGAATCAGCTAATGCAGATTTAATGAGTAGCTAAAGTTAATGTTGAAGTATAAATCACTTTCCCATCAATGCTACCCAGTGACATCTTTAGACAAAAGTTATATGTGATATGCAAGATGTATGCATTTAGCAATAATACCATTTAAAACAAACTCAAAGAACCTTTATTGCTCATCCTTTAAATTATATTATCAATGCGGATTAGTACAAAAACTGTGCATTTACATACAGATCTACACATTCAGTTTCATATATACCAAAACAGGAAGTGTGACGTGTTATCTTAAGAAAATGGAAAGGTGATTTTGATAAAGTCCCCTAAGCACAAAGAACAGAAAACAGCTGAATAAACCTATAAAAAACGTGATGTTGACATGTCATCACTGCCTGTAACTGACATCAACATAACACATCAAAAAGATAGAAATCAGAAAATGAAATATAAACACAAATTGTTCATTTGACCATTATTTTTTTAAGTGAACATTTTTTCCCCACTTTTTTTTTTTTTTGATTTTGCAACATTGAAGCAATAAGCAAATCCCTTAAACACTAATAATGCCAAAATGTGGGTAACAAAACAGTCAGAGAAAGGTGTCTCTAAAGTCAAATGTACAATCCATTAAACATTTTGTTATAAAACATAAAACCCATAAATATCCAGCACTTCATACAGCACAATTAACGATGGTCTCTAACAGCAGATTCATCCATGCCAGTCTAGACTTCACCAATGAGGTTGTCTTGGAAGCCTAAAGTGCTCTTCCAGGTTTGCTACTTTGCTGTCTGGCTACACAAGAGATTAAAACCTGAGCCCTGGATTTTTCACACACTGGTAACTGTGGTAACTTGATTTAATTGTTAACAAACTGACATAAATCAATTTTTCCAATTCACTGAAAGCAGCTTAAAATGTATTCAAAGCTATTTTAGGAGCAACAGGTCCTGGCTTTTTAAAAATTTAGTTAGACCATGACCAGGCCTTTTTATTTTACATCTGTGAAATTATTTTCAAATATAACTGACCAGGTCTAGTGTTTGAATGGGAAATTAAGCAAAATCATTTTTACAATCTTCATACAAAGGTAGCATGTAGCTAGTTTTTGTATGTATATACTGTATGTACAGTATGTATGACACATACATACAGATAAATACTTATAACCATAGAAACCATATAACCATCAATATATATTGCAAATTGGAAGAATGTAGTTGTTCAAGGTAAAAAAAAAAAAGATTTACAAATCAACCCTCCACCTGTATTTAAATAATCAAACTAGCTGGATGCTGAATAACGAGATAATTTAAGCCTGATAACATTATATGTACAAAGAACAGGGCTCAGTCAAATGTTGCAACGTGCCAGAACACACACCGAATGTTGATCTGACAAAGTTACACAGTGTTTAAAATGACCCTTACATATGCTTTGTGCATCTAGAATTCAGCCTTATTATTGAAATGAAATGCTGCCAACAAAAGGCAATACAGGTAAATCAGTTTTCCTTTAGCTGGTAACTGATTACTTCATTTATATGATCAGGAACAGATTTGTAATCAAAGTTAATCATAATTAATGATCCTGCTCTACATAGATCAACAGCCACAGAGGTGGGAATGATGCCTGGTCATCCTGCGAGGCTACAGCTCCTCTCCAGAGGTTTCTTGTGCTTTTACAGCTCTCTGGAATTTGGCTCAATTTACAGGAGCTTCTGTTTGTCCTGCGTGAATACAATTCTATATTGCTGAGTTGCTAAAACTTAATATTTATGCAGAGAGGGAGAGGTCTTCATGTTTGAATATAGGAAACCTGGTTACAGGAGATGGAAGATACTTCAGCAGACTGTCATGAGTCCCTCTGTTCTCTTTCTCCCTTTGCTCTGACCTCTTAAAACAGTGTAGCCTTTCCTTGTTTGACTTACTTCCTCAGGCTGTGCCTGTGGACAGAAAAATCAAATCATCACTTCAAGTTTACCGTGAACATATTTAGGGAAATATATTAATGATTAGACTGCTTTTAATAATACTGAAATACTTCCTGTATGCGTAAGCTCCAAAAATCTTAAGACATCTACATAACTGTACTTACCCTCGTCTCCATCAGTAAGCACTAGTGCCTGGAGAATATCTGAAAGGGAGACGATTCCCTTCACAACATCCTGCTCGTCCACCACCACCAGCCTGTGCACCTGAAGGACACACAGGAGGACCATCAATGTTACTTTAACCTCTGCAAAATAGTATTACTACCATGGCCAGAAGAATGTGTAGAGAAATCGATACATGACAATGTAACTAAATACACACAACAGCATTGACGTTTTGACTTCATTAAGTTATCAATGAGTTTCTATTAAACGCAAAATTGTAGAAAAGCTGGTTGTAGCCTTAGCTTAGATGTGTCCCTGTATTCAGGACTTTGATTTAAAAAAAATAAAGTGTGGAGGAACATTTCAGTCATTGTTTATCATAGGCTATAGTTCATTACAATCTGGACAGTAAACCGGCCACAAGAGAAGAGCTTCTTGGCGACACATGATGACATCCGACTCTCACCTCGGCCTCCACCAGTCTGTTGATGATGGCCTCCAGGGTCTCGTGCCTGTTGCAGGTCAGCACTCCTTCAAAGTATTGAGAGCGGTGCTGTAAGGCTTTGGTCACGGTCAGATCCAGGTTGTTGTACGTCTTCTCTGCTGCCAGGTTCTGTATAAACACAGGCCTTCAGGTTAAAAAGGTTTAATCTTAAATTGCACAAAAAAATACTTTCAGACATGCAGTTTAAATGTTAGCCATGAGATTCAAGTGCCAAAATCCCAGTATAAATAAAAGGGTGGGTAATATGGATAAATCCTCTGTCACACTATATGTAATTTTAGTATTGATATATACAGTCATACAGTAAAATATCTGGCAATTCAGACAAATGTGGATAAATTAAAAGGGACAACTACCCTGTGAGAAACAGTATTATTTTGAAAAATGTCTCATGTTATATATGCTGTATGTTGTCATATCACCCAACCGTACTCTCAATATTAGAGCTGCAGCAATTAGTCAATTAATTGATTAGTCAATCAACAAAATATCAGCATATTGATTAATCGTCCATCCATCCATAATTTTTCAAGCAAAATTTTCTGGTTAAAGCTTCTCAAATGTGATGATTTGATGCTTTTCTTCATCACATTTGAAATATTAAATAGTATTTTTGGACTGTTGGTCAAGTAAAACAAGCAATTACATCATCTTGGGCTTTGGGGAATTATAGGGGCCACCTTCCACTATTTTCATTTTATAGACTAAGTGATTAATTGAGAACATAATCAGCAGACTAATCAATAATAATAAAATAATTGTTAGTTAAACCAGGTAAGAATACAGTGAGTGGACACCAGATAACAACTTACTATAACATCAAATTTTGAGTATATATCCACCACTCGACCTGCAAGAGAGAGGCAGCAGATCAGCACACAAACCAACACAATTCAAGAGGTCTCTGGTCATTAATGCAAAATCAACAAGGATGTCATTTCAACCAGTCCACATACCTTTGTCGTCCACAACGGGCAGCGCTGACACTCGCTGCTCAACAAAAATACCCAGCGCTGTGTATAGCGGCGTGTCTGTGCGGACCACTGCTATGTTCTTGAATGTTCCGATGTTCAGCTCCTCTAAGGTTTGTCTCAAGAACGAGGGTTTTGGCATCTCTGATATCTGAAAACAATAACAAGAGATTGTGCACATGTGATTAAAAGTGGGGAACATATGTCTTTTTAAAATATATACTGTTTCCTTAACTGTAGCTAGTAGTCTTTACTCTGTACTAGACATCTGCAGTGTTATTGTCAGACTCAAACACTGAAAAAACAAAGGCTAAAGATAATTGAAAGTATTTAATGTGGTAGTAGTAGCAGTGAGCAGAGAAGCCAAAAGGGACTTACAAAAAGCTTCAGGAACTTGAGAATCCTCTTGTGTGTGAGAATGTAGAGTGTGTTTCCTGTCAGGGGGTCGATTACAGGCAATCTGTGGATCTTGTTCTTCAGCAGAGATGATACTGCATCATACAAACTGTGACATGGAGAAGTTAAGAGCAGACCAAGTTAATCAAGTTATTTTGGACATGGCATGTTTTGAGATAAGATAGCTGAACAAGAGAGACATTAAGAGATAATTACTAATGTTAGTTTGTCAGCTGTTGGTACCTTGGCAATAAATGTAAGTTAAGTGTAGCATTCGCACAATAAATATTGTGGGTACAAACAAAACTTCAAATCACCCAGCAAATCTATTCAGACAGCAAAAGGTTTGGAACTGAAATATTAAAATTTTGAAAACTTCATTAAGTGATTAATATGTTTCTATCAATCACAAAATTGTAGAATAGCTGCTTGTATCTATAGCTAATTTTCAGGTAGCGGTTTGATGTCTGCCTCTACTTACAGAGACTCTGGTCAAAAGAAAAGGCATTCCTGAATGTTACTACATACATACAGTATTTGTACTAGACCAACTTTAAAGACTTACTAGATTATACCAGCAGATGCCCATTGGTTGAATGCCCCAGCATGATGTCCAAGCATTAAAAAAATCAATAAATAGATAAACTTACCTTGCATTGGGAGATATGCTAACCAAGGGCTTGAAAGAGTCTTGAAGGTACAGCTCTGTTATAAACAAGAACAGACAATATAGATCAAGACCTTCAAGATTACCAAAATAAATGACAAGACATGCATTACATATTCATTAAACATTCTCACCTCTCCATGTTTCAATTTTGTGTTCTTCCAACTCATATATCTGAACCTGAAAGATTACAAGGAGAAAAAGGGTTGACATCTTAAAGAGGACCTCAGAAAGAAACCAAGCTCTTGATAGAAAAGGAGCGAGGGCACATTTTGCAACATATTAGTTAAAACACTACCTATGACAACATAAGCCTGCAGTTCAATTTTGAGATATGTTACATATAATCTTACAGTTCAAGGACTACAACCATTTGGTGTCCACCATCTTACCAATGGAGATTTGTAGTAGCGATGAAGGATGTTAATAAAGTCTGTGATGGTTAGCATACCTGTGGAAATGCATGAGGAGCATCAAGTCAGACATTTATTTAATTTTGTCTTACACAGAGTGAAAATGTGACAACTGAAAATTACCCTTACCAACAAAGCACTGCTTCTTGCTGTCCCACAGAGGCGCTGCTCTCACCCCATTAGAAACAAGAGCGAAAAATGCCTTCTTGACCTGTGAAATGAATTACACCAAAAGTTTCAGCGTAAATGGGCAAATGAGAGACTGATTCCATTTTTAAGATTTAAAGCTTTTGTTTTACCTGGAGTGATGTATCAAACACAACCAATTTGGAGCTGGTAGGTACAAGGTCATAACACCGGTGGGACTTCATAAACCGGGTGTACACATTGTGCTCTGGGTCTGAAGGAGTGAGAGAGAGACTATTGAGGACACTTGTTCGCTGTTTTTAAACATCACTTTTGTCTCAGTTTGGTCTCATGAGATTTATATCAGTCCTTTACCCTCTATGACTGGGTCCTTTCTGCCCTCAAGATCATCAATAGTTACTGGAATCTGAAATAAAAAGATAAAGGTCAATTAAAATTGAGTTTGTCTAGGCGATCTCCACAACAAGTGAATGTTTGTTTTACAAAAGCCTGCATAACGTGTCTAAATAAAGCCAAACTAATATATTGATGCCATCAGGGTTATGGACAGAAGCACTGGAACGCAAATGTTCAGGATGAGCGGTTAGATATAACCATTTACATGGTTCAGTTTATGTATGATGCTGATATAATGTTAACTGTTTAGTTAATTTAGATTAAGAATGTGTTAGCTATGCCTGCACGCTAAAGGCGGATTTAACGTTATATTTATCGAGTTGTAGCAAAGGTGTATTCATCAAAGTGTCACTAACAACATGTGCACTGCTTTATTAACCAGGACATGCATATATGACACACAAAATACGCTTTTCGTCGTTGATCATGACTCCAATTGCGGGATTTAGCTAACTGAACTGTATACACTGCAGTCAGCTAGTTAAACATCAAAGAGCTTTAGCTAAGCAAAACTGTTTACTTGCTTTACGTTGTACTTACTAATTGCTATTTATTACTACTTACGCTGTAATAAATAGTCAAGTTATAGTTGTATCCGCTGTTATAACTGCTTAATCTGACACTAACTTACTGATATAATTTAACGAAGCCTGGCTGGCAAACTGACAAGTGTTGAAGTTATGTGCAAACTTTGAACAAAACCATAATGAACGTTAGCGAAGCATTAGCATTAAGCTAGCTAGCGTCACAGTGTGTTAACGTTAACGAGCCAGTCGAGGTGACTTTCCATTTCAACTCTGGCTTTTACGTCAGTTACCCTTGTGAGACATTATATGGCACACTGTCTTGTTTAAGTGATGACTGTACACTGGTGCTGGGGCTGAAATAAATATGCCATCCCGATGGTTGACTACTAACAAGAGAGCTTACCTACTCTACTACGCTGCCAAAAATTAGCTAGTTAGCTGTTACCGTTAGCATGCTTGAAAAGTCACGTTAGTTAAACTTAGCTATGTGGAAGGGGTTTGTTAGAAAGCTAACGATATATACAAGCTATAGTTAGCTAGATTACTTACACACTCCATACTTCCATCCGCCGTATCGCCTCCCGGTAGCAGCTCGTTACAACTGTCAGGATCTTCCAAACCCACACTGGTCTTCCGCTACAACTTGCAATGAGCAACTTGAATGGCTGTACAATCGTTACCGTATTACATGTATTGTTACCGCACCACAATCTCTGGTCTGAAGCAGATCATAAATTAACCCCCACACAGTACTATGATGCCGTGAAGGCCTAAACACCGCTATACAGTAATTTAACGTGCAAGTGAAGTTACAGTATTGGCCAAAGACAAAATGCCCAGTTATTGTGGTGCATCAACCTATGCACCACCACTGTAGGCTGTGCAGTCATATACTGTATAGACGACCTTGCTTTTTGCTACTTTTAGCTACACAAATAATGCAGTCAAAATCAGCACAATTACACATCAAATGAGTAACAGATTTATTTATATACAAAACTGTTTACAGCAAGATTTCTGAATTAACATGGACCCACAAGGGGATATTGGTGCTCAGGTGCACAACACCATCTGCACCATGGTATCAAGTCAACAGAAGGATGAAAGAAAAAACAAAACAAACAAAAAAAAACAACACCTTTAAGAGCACCTTGAGTCATGAAGGGAAGCAGATGAGGGAGTTTGAACAACTGTAAGGCACAAGACACAGCATCACCAGCTTCTCTTCAACCATCATCAATCAACTACTTACTCAGCAAAGCACTTGATAAAAAGTTATAATTACCCACTACAGGTACAACATGAGGATGGGGGAAAAATCCACATTGTGTCATGTCTTCGTAAGGCTACAGGATCTAAGAAAAAACAAGTCATTAAGGATCTCAAGCATCTGACAGTGATCATGCAATTACACAATATGAATTAAATGGACAGCATGCCATCTGGGCTTGGTTTCATCAAGCCTGCATGAACCACCAAATCAAAAACCATGAGCTCAAAAATTACTAAGCTATGTGGCCTTCAGCCAATTAAATAGTCTTACACAGTGTTAAAATGCAATAAAAAAAATTGCAACTCAACAATGTTCATAATTATAACACACTTACAACCATATACTCTTACTTAGGATATTGAACAAAGAGCAAACCTGCACCACTCAAGATATAACCAATAGTAATTAAACCAATTTCTAAGATTCTATTTAAATTGTATAAAAAGGCCATAACTGGTAAATACCAAAGATCTATTATATCTATAATAAATGTCTGAGGGTTGTCCATAAGGTAACATCTTTATTACAGTCAATAAGGAGAAATTAAACTGTAGAAACAATGGAAGAGGACTAATCTGCTCAGCAGAAGAGCTTAAAATGTGAGTTGTTAAATATACAAATAGATCATCATTGGTACCTGAAGAGTTGATTAAAAAAAAAAAAATACAGTGAGAACTGTGAAACCACAGTAAGATTTCTTATGTGAAATCTCATTCCAGAGTGCTCAAGGAAATCCACCATTTGTGAGAAATACTGACATTTTAACACCACATTTAAAGCAATGTGTACTGTGACTCTCCATCACGGTCAAAAAAGACCTGCTGAAATAATATCGGTCCTTAAAAAGGTTATTAACAAGCCCTCACTGTACATTAACTCAACTACTCCAAGAGTTATGAGACAATGACCAATGATGTCTCAAACATCAGATTTACAAGTAGTTATTACAATAATACGTGCATGAAAAAATTGATGCAATTGATTGGGACCAATATGTTTGGCAATATTATTTTGTTTTCTGAGCATTTGGTTGAACTCAAAGTCAAGATTTTGCCCAGTCATAGATTACATTTCAGTATTTAAAGAAAGTATTCACTGATGGCGCTTCTTTTTCTAAAACAAAGATTAATCTTGCTCTTAGAAACTTCTCCCTGTGGTTACAATTAGTGGGATAGTTTATCAACTGTCTGGGCAGTTGCCTTGCTGTGAAAATCAATCTGGTATCACAATGGAGCAGAAAAGTTCCACTGCAGTGTCTTGGTGTCGGTGAGGTCACGATTGGCAAGCTGGTGAAGTTGTGCCTCCTGTCTTCAGCAAATGAGCTTACTGATATCCTGGATACAGTTTTACATCACTGCGCACTTCTTCTCCTCTGGGGGTGCATTCCCATCAGCTTTCTCCATCTCCAAAATGATTCGCTTGAAAACCTCCACAGCAGTCTGCATTGCAGGAATACGGTCAGATCTGTGTCAGAAATAATATGTGGATTGCACCGATGAGTTGGTATTCAAAGAGAGCTCTATCATTACCTCGTTCTCCTTGGCTGAGGACTCCATGAATGCAGCACCCCAGGAATCAGCAAGTTTTTTTCCCTCCTCTGGCTTGATAACCCTGGGGCAAATGAAATGGAAACTTCACTTAATGAAAACAGAAAACTCCTTTTGTATTGCATGCATACACTGACTCAGAGCACTCTTTTTAAGGATTGTTAGAGTGGGTGGTGACAGAAAGAGAGAGAGAGAGAGAGAAATATGTGGTACTTTTTTTAAGGATAAGGCTGGCAATATTCTATAATTCTGTTATTTTCAACAAATTCAATGAAAAGACCAAAACCAACAATGTGTTAGTCCATCTCTTAATACTTTCTGACTTCCCCAGCCTGTCTGTGGCTCTCTAACCCCTAAGCCCATAAGTTCCTGCTGAAGATGTTAATCTTTAAAAACAGGTCACAAATATATACTTTAATTAAAGAAAAAAAGCTAAATAATTTCATACAACAGCTGGCACTGTAGTTTTTAGCAAATGTTCCTCAAACAGGAGTAAATGTTGCATTTTTGGGGACTATTTTGAGCCACTTATTAGGTGCTCTAGTGAGTATGAATGGCAGCATGAGTGTACATGGGATCAAAATAAATACACTGCAGTGCTCATGTCCATCATAATTAAGTAACATGTCATCTAGCGCAACGGTGTGACTCACTGATGTATTTTCAATAGTTTTTGGACAGGCAATACTTGTTAATAGGATAAATTCATTGTTGGCTCTTTTCATGGGATTTGTTGACACTACGAAAAATACATCACAACACTTCCCATTAAAATGCCTTTAACGTTGAATTATATTGAGTGCTAATGCATATTTTAAATCTGACAGCATTATCAGTGTTGTTTTTATCTGACAGTAACAACATATGCAGTTTAGATTCTAAAGACTTTAAATAATCTTGATTACCTTTCCATGTGGAGATCTTTTTTGTTCCCTACAAGAACAGTTGGGACCCTAAAAAGAAAATATCTTGGTTGAAAAAAAAAGTCACTTGGGGAAAAAAAAAAAAATAATTTGGAAGCAATAAATTTTAAAGATCAAACTAAACTTACTGAATCTTCCCAACCATGTCTAGCAGCTTGTCGTGCAGAACCTGCACGACTTCAAAACTGAACAGAGACAGACATCAAAGTACTTTCAGACACTGATCTGAGTAGTCAGTATGTACCTCCAACCTGTATGTTACTTAGTACTAACTTACTATTATAATACACTGCCAGTCCAAAGAACCATTTGGCGAAGACTTTGGCATATTTGGCTAAAGCAATGGGCAAACAGGCACCCAATGGAGTTGAATACAACAACACCAAAAACTACAGCCTTGACAAGTACCATTGAGTTTATTCAACCCCTCTCTGATACAGTAACAAAAATGGAAAATTATAATCCTAGTTATAGAATTATATGACATTAGATGACACTGTTGGTATACACAACAGTGGATTCAAACCTTTGTGGTTTAGGAATAATGTATTATGAACAGTAAAGTATATGTTAAAACACAATGCTAGCATTAATTCTAAGACACAGTGTTGTCTACCTAATATAGTGTTTAAGATGTTTAACAGTGTATGCCTCATTATTGATAGATATGAAAACACAACCATCTACTCACCTTTTCATGGAAGTCACTGAATAGACAAGGACATACCCATGGATGTCCATTGAGTGGGATTGGTGAAAAATTGAGTACTCATCCTACAGACAGAGAATAGGTATTATAATCTTTATTGGGTATGACTGTTACCAAACACAACACATTATTAAATAGAGACAGACATACAAGACTATAGCTTCTAGAAAACTGGCACTTTCAGTTTAATAAACTTGTCTGACATCTGAGCATGTCATAATACCAGCAACACCTAAGGTTAAATATTAGGATTCAGACCAGATAACAGATCAGAAGTGTTGATTTAAAACCAAGAGTTTAGTGCTTGTGTCAGTTATGGTGGTAGATGAACAACTTACTTGTCCAGCTGTATCAACCAGCTGAAGATTGAAGTCTTGACCATTCACACTGACCATTTTGTTAAAGGCTAGGGAGAGGGATGAGGGATGATTAGTTTTACCCAACATTTCTTTACATTAAGCCAAATCCATGGTGACTTTCTTTGCTGCAATATCTTACAAGCAATATAATAATGATACATACTGTTTTCGATGGTGGGGTCATAGGAGTCAACAAACTGTCCTTCCACAAACTGTATTGTAAGAGATGACTTTCCTGTGCAGGGCAAAGAAACACAACATGGTTGTTTTACTACCATTTTAATACAACGTTAAATCTATTACGTTTTTTTACAACTATACCCCATTTTACAAAACATAACTGTAACATACATAAATACTGTGTCAGTGTACTGACTTATCGATGACTTTAAGCATTTACATGAAAACCTACACATTACATTATCAGTTAAGGGTGTTACACCAAATTCTGTGACCCATTAAATTGTGTGACCTGATCAGGAATTTCAGCTATATTGCCGTGGTAAATGTTTTTAATCATACTAAATAAGATACTTTATTTTCATAGCTATGACCAAAGATGGTGCCTCTGTAGCATTCAGATCACAAACTTTGATAGCTGTGATTTTGGTGTACTGAAATCTGACCATTCTGTGATGCTAGAGGATCGACTAGATGTCACAGACCAAAGGATCGACACATATAAACAGGTAAGTGATTGTGCTCTTAAGATAGACCTATACGTTACAGTTTCTGCTACTATAGCTATTAAAATATGTGATCTTTTGTGTATCCATGGGGTCATTTTTTTCTTTACAGCTATTAAAATGTGTGACCTTATCTAAAACGTATAAAAACGTTTGCAGTGGCAATACAGCTGCAGGTTTTATGTTTTTAATACAGCTGAAAGTCCTAACTGAGTCACACAACCTGATTAGTCAACACCGGACACAGAAAGACATTTTAGACTATAAATGACTGGTATTAACTTGGTAGGAGGTCGAATGTGGTTACAGGCTGATTTCTTTAAATTATGGACATTGCATACTTGTTATGTTTGCCATGTTAGCCTAAAAGTTTCGATACACACCACTTGGCTCCATACCAGGATGTCACCGGCTGAGCTAACTTTATTTTCACAGAACTCGTTACAGCTAGTAACAGATGGCTACAGCTATGCAGCAAGGTAATGCAGATTTTAGTGTCTTTTAGTAATCAACTTCTCGGCAAACACAAGTAACACAAAGAAACATGAACAAAAGTGATCTAGTGTTACTGGTGTGAGACGGATAAGCTCAAGAGGAAAACAAAGCAAGGACGTTAGCCTGTTAGCCTGCTAGCTGAATAACATTAGCTGTGCACGAGCTCGCGTGCTATACTCACCTACAGACCTGTAACCTATAACAGCAATCTTTCGATGTTTGGGTTGAGGCATTGTGGTGAAAACGGTGTTCAATAGATTTCGGTAATGTAACGTTAGTACGCCACCTAGTTTTACTATCTAAACAAACTTTTAACGCCACATTCGTCTCACATCACGTGACAACAACAAACTTTTCGGAGCTGCCGCTCGAGCTCTCTGCTGGGCCTCGAGCTGGAACTTCAGAGTTTAAGTACAACTTGTACTTATCTCAAAATTGGTCTCTTTCTATACCTGATATAGTAATCGATATCGATCGATAGTTTGAAGTGATTGAAATTTTCGTTTCAACGGAAACTGAAAAAGAAAAAAAGCCTGTTAAACGCGATTACGTTTTGCAAGTCAAACTGACGGAAACTGTCATTGTGTGAGCACACCGTCGTAAAACCAGCGAATACGTCAGAAGTGACATAGACTACGTGCATTCTGGCCAATTTGTACAGTAGAGGTCACTTTTGTGCGTCCCAGCAATGGACGTATTAGGCTACATGTGTATCTCACCTTTTAGTTATCTTTCTCAATACTTTCTGCCCCTTTTTCACTGTCTTGTTCTCAATCACATATGCTTAAATTAGGTAGGCCTACTCTAGGGCTACACTAATGATTGTCACTAGCAAAAAAGCCTCAGGTGGTAAAGACATTAGGCACATATCTGGTAACTGCTACTGGTTAAGCTCAGAATATGCATTCAAACAATCAATACATTCACCTACATCTAGTTTGTGAAATAAAGAGTATATACTGTAGCTTAAGACACTAAATGCTTTTATGCCCACCGATACACTCCACTTGATCCTCTGAGCCTGACCCCTCATAAGTTACCTTAAATCAGTGAACATAATCTAGCGTTCTTTTGGAACATAAACATATAATGTGGTGGACATATTTTTTAAACAGGCAACAGTGAGCATAAATTAATATCACATTTTATTGTTCTGAGATTTGTGATGGCAGGTCTGTGTTGAAGGCACCACCAGCATGCATTCACCTTTACTGTAGACTCTGGGTATGGAACTTAAATACTTTTTGAGTACCAATCAAAATACCACAGAGTAGTGAAAACTTTTACTGTTCCTTATTCTTTGATCAGATATTGCCAGACTTAACTAATAATGTTGGAAATTTATAGGCAAATTTCTTGTACGGCTGACTCTTTTTAAGACAAAATAAAACTGATGCATTTCAAAAGATTGGCTCATTTATAACAAAAAAGGGGTTGTAAAAAAATATATTCCGGGGTTTGTGTGCTCAAAAAAAATGTCATTGTGTTATGCTTTATTTGGTACTGAAACTGGTTGTATTGGATACCAAGCCCTACTTTCAACTGAACACAGTCTTTGGATGGGACAGGTAAGGATGGCTGATCTCCTGGATCCCAGCATACTGCGTACCAGAAGGGCAACATGTTTTTTCCCCTTTTGAGCCAATGTTGTGCACTGTCCAGATATTGGGAAATGTTATTAGAAGCCTGCAGCATTCAGACAGTGAAGCATCACAATGACAGATAAGTTTTGGTTCAATAGAAATTAGACGGACAAGTTGGATGTGTACAACATATAGTAATTTATGGGTTAATTTTTATTAAAATATTTGAAACTGCTTCCATATGGTGCCACCAGAAACAAATTATGTCTACTGCATCTTTAAAGTACAGACTGAGACCCAGAGCCGGCCCTACCCATCAAGCAATATATGCAGTTGCTTAGGGGCCCCTGGTCTCTGGGAGCCCCCTATAAAATATTGTTTTTCAAATGAACATGAGACAATAACGAAATAAAAATTAAACCTCCTAAACAAAAACTGACATTTCGTACCATCTTTGCCAACAAATAGTGACAAAACAATAAGCTCAGAGATAGAAAAAATTGACAATTTAGTTAGGTTATGTACTGTCCCCTACAAAACAAGCACTCCCAGAATTTTGATTAAAAAAAATATCATTCATATCATTTCTACATTCGGACATTTTACACATGAAGACAGGTGAGATTCAGCCCTTTCCAATGAAAACATTACACCAAAATATGCATCAAACTTTGACCAGATCAAGTAAAAGGCCCTGAGAAAGACCACTCATAGGGTTAGGGGGTAATAGACAAATACTGTATTTACTGTTGTCTATTTAAAGATAGTGTTGGTGCTAATGGGTCCAACTTTAGTCTTTACATGCTTATTTGTACATTATGTGTGCTTAAACTAATATTTACAATACAGTTGGTTCAGTGCCATGTGAAGTGGCTACAGTTACAATGAGGGGAGGGGCCCAAACCCAATCCTGTTTAGGGCCCACAAAAGTCAGGGCTAGCCCTTTTGAGACCTATGTCTGTATTATTAACTGTAAGAAGAGAGTTGCAGAAATCTTTCAAAAACACTAAGTCTATTCGTGTTAGTGATGTTTGTTTGTGTGAGCGTTCTGAATAAATGAACTAAATGTTGATGTTAATGAATAGTTTTTTATGCCGATCCTAGTTCATGTAAGCCTACAAGCTGCTGGTGGTTCATAGGCAGCTACGTTTGGATTCTAACCGGAAATTGATTGGAGCTGGAGGTAAACGCTGCCGGGAGATGCTGCTGTCATAAACAGGCAGATGAAAATACAGAATAACCTCACTGAAACGCCCCTGACAGGGATAGGTAATGCAACTGTTACTGGGAGAACCGGACAACTTTAAAAGTACTTTTGTAGTCCCCGCTGAGTTGTGTTGTAAAAGTAAGCTTCAATGCTTCAGGGAGAGCAAGCTAGCTAGCTAACCACTAGCTGGTTAGCCATAGCATTTGGGAGGCGGTGGGTGCCATAGCAACCGTTTAGGAAACATTGACCGTGGTGGCTAGCTAGCTAAGACAGTTCAGGCTAACGTTGGTTTGTTATGCTACAAGACGTCGTAGAGACTTGAATGCCCAATTTAGCGTTAGTCATCCAAGTAACGTTAATGTCACAAGTCAGCGGTATCTACCTTGTGTCATCGCCTATATTAATTAGCTGTAACTTTGCTCCATGTTTTTTTAGTAAGCTGCCCAGGATGGCAAAGTGTTGTAACGTTGCAGTGTTGAGTTTAGCTAACTTGGCTAACGGTAATTTCCATCACATGCAGTAAGCTAACGTTAGCCACCAAGGCCGACCCGTAAACTTAGGTTACCTCAACGCCACTGTTATGTAAACGTCAAAGTAAACGCTAGCTTTCTCTATTACGATCTGGATTTCAGACTAATTAGTCTCAGATGAACCTAACGTTAGATTAGTTTAATATTAGCTTACTTAATCAATGTTGTCATGTGTCAACCTAATTGTTACTGAGTCAATCAGCTGAACGGTGGCTGCTAAGGTTAGAGTTGGCGCTAACTTAACTGCTAGTTAACAATTTTCTTGTATGATTAGTTAACCTACATCAGCTAATCTTCAGCACATGTATTGTTAGCGCCAGGAGCTAATGTTACAGTTGTGTGTATTTGCAGTTTCACTATGTATGGCCTTACTTAAATTGCTCCGACAAGTTAACGGTAGTTAGCTGACATTCACGCTAGCTTTGTTTTTAAGTGTCTGATATAATAACTTGAATTAGGTCTTACGCAATACCAATTTAACTTGACGTGCATCCGGGGTTTTCTTTTCAAAATGTGATGTCAAATTGGTCCTCTGCCTGTAACTACTGTATGTTGTCCTGTTATATTAATGGGGTTTGCAGTGTGGAGGTTGCACGTCACACAGTTGACGTGTGATTATGTTTAGTTATGTTTGAGTGAACTGATGCCTGATTGAATGTGTGAAAGAGATAATTCAGTTTGAACTTAACCCCTGACATAACTGTCATTTCAGTATTCAGCTTTAACTAGTATGGATGTTGATGACTGCAATGGCCGGTCTTACATATCAGGTATGTTTATTTCATTGCAGATATACTTGCCTTCAAAAGTTGGCATGTTGTTCAAATGACAGATCTTGCTTTTTTTTCTTTTTTTGGTTGCAGCTAGTGGGGACTCTTCAATGGAAAGAGAGTTTGCTGGGGCCCTTGGAGGTCCAACAATGAGCACCCCAAACAGCAAGGAGACCTCTCCTAGTCGCTCCCTTAGTGGTCAGTGAGAAAATAAGTGTGAATCCTACAAAACAGACTTATTGATGGTTAATCAAAATCCCCAAATCTTAATTATTAAGTCAGTTCTTTATTAGTGCCCAATATATAATGGGACATATCACAGTAATATATAATCTTACTGTGATATGTCAAATGTTTTCAATTATTGTGCAAAGGTGTACAAAAGTGTTAATGATTATTTTATTTTTCAGATTTACACTTAGTTACTCACATCACATAAGTAATGGCATGTAAACCTATGCTCACTCTGTTGTCTCTTAAGTTTGGAAACATGCTATCTAATCTAAGGCCTTCTTTATGTTTGCTCTTGTGCCTCTGTAGCCAACTCCATTAAAGTGGAGCTGTACAGTGATGAAGACCCAGGTCGAAGTACTGAAGATGAAAGAGGGGAGCGAGTAGAAGAAGGAGGTCCAGAGCAGGGATCTGAGGCTGTCGGAGGCTACAGGGAGCCCACCAACTCTGAAACCATGCCAACTGGAGCCACCAGAATGCCAAATGGAAAGCTCAAGTGTGACATCTGTGGAATGATCTGCATTGGGCCTAATGTTCTCATGGTGCACAAACGCAGCCATACAGGTGACTGATCAGTTTAGTTTAGATAAGTCATCTCTGTGAGAAAACATTCTTTCAGTTTGCTTTTTATTAAAGAGATTAGGTTAGATACAGAACATATCTTTGGTTTTGCCATGTCATTGGAATGGACATTTTGATAATGTCTCATACACATCTTTTTCTGTACACATTTGTTGTGTGCCATTGTTGACGCAAGTACTGAAAAAAAAGTTAATTGTGCAGAGTTGAAGCCTATCTCGTCACTGTATGGCAGAAAAAAGCTGCTCTGATGATGGATCATATTTTGAATGTCCTGGTGTGCTTGCAGTTGAATCTGTAGATGAATTTGGGTGTAAGAACAAGAACATTTCTTATCTTTAGCCTCTTACTTTTTTATGTGAGGCTTGTTTGTACATGTGTTTCAAGTCAGATTCACCAAACCCTCTTAACTGGACAAACTTAAATCGCCCGTTTCAGCCTGATGAACGCCACCTGTTCATGAGGAAGTGCATATTGATGAGATTTCATGATAAGCGTAATTTGTCCCTGACATTGACATATATATTGACACCTGTTCCGCTTCATTTGTTGGTGCGTTCCACTCACAAAAATGTCATCAAAGAGTAAGAAGAAGACTTTCACACTGCAGAGCCTCAAGTCCTGCAGTCAGAAATCTACAGACAAAAAGATAACAATATTAGCGTATTAGAGGAACCGAAACAGTATTAATAATAGAGCTGTCAATGATGTGTCATCTGAGCTGCGCCATACTGTGACAGAAATGAAGAGGGAGTGGTTTACATGAAGTTAGATGCTAAAAAAATGTCAAAGGGGTCCATGACTTAATATGAGAGGCAGTCAAGAGGTCATGGAGATGTTACACTGTCAGGTTCAACAGGGGATGATCGTGGACAGTGACCTGCAGAAAGAGCCTGAGTCAGCTGTCGAAGTGATATGATTTTCCTAACAACAATTGAAATTAATAAGTTGCTATGCCAGTAAAAATAATAAAATCTAAATAACCTCAATGATGAACACAATATTAATTTTGGCTTTGTTATATATTTTATTTTAGTTAATTTTGCTAACATATTTAAAACTCCATATTACGGCATTATGATTTCAGGTCAAATAAGTGTTTTTATCCCCTGTGAAGAGTCTGTACATGACTCCTACGACATGTCTGGACCACTTGCGAAATTCATTCATACCTAAGAGAAAATTCATAGTACAAGAAAATGGCACTAAAGAACAAATCTGTCTTAAGAGTGATTCTTGTATGAAGCCCAATGTGCCATAGGCTATAGGTGTAGTTAAATAAGTTGAGTTGACAGGTTTGATCTATCCCCAGGCGAGCGACCATTCCAGTGCAATCAGTGTGGCGCCTCCTTCACTCAAAAGGGAAACCTGCTCCGCCACATCAAACTGCACTCGGGGGAGAAGCCCTTTAAATGCCCCTTCTGCAGCTATGCCTGTCGAAGACGAGATGCACTCACTGGCCACCTTCGCACTCATGCTGGTAGGACAGATTCAAGCCTGATTCAACATTTTTTTATTCTTATGATCGTGTACAATGACAAAATTAGTCTTCCCACTTTGTCCCCAGTGTCCTCTCCAACTGTAGGGAAGCCGTATAAGTGCAGTTATTGTGGCCGTAGTTACAAACAGCAGAGCACCCTGGAGGAGCACCGTGAGCGCTGCCACAGCTACTTACAGAGTCTGGAGTCACAGCAGCCATCCAGTGCACACAATCAAGGTACGGTTATATGGCATTCATGGAGATGACATGTCAGAAGTAAACATTTTCTCAGTTAGGACAGTAACCTAAATCACAATATGTGTTGTAAATATCAATTTCCAAAGGGATTGTAGTAGCGTCTAATGTAGAGATGTAGTGTAATGCACACAACCCCTCACTTAGTTTCTTTTCTATTCAAATGTTGGTTTATATTCTAATGAAAACCAGCATACCACCTAAACAATTGGGGTAAATGCTGTCTAAGTAATGACAAAACCCCCAAAATAACTTTTGTACTCTGTGCAGGAGAGGAGATGAGAGAGTTAGAGTTTATACCTGACTCTCTCCTGCAACCCTCCTCAGACAAGATGGTATTTATCGATCGTCTCGCCAACAGCATCACCAAACGCAAGAGATCCACACCACAAAAATTTGTAGGTGAGCATTTGGTCTCAGTGTGGACAGGTTGAGGACCCTGTGAAAGCAGCAGCAATTGCTTGAATTGGATACCACATGCAATAGTACTGATCTTTTTGTCCTAGTGATGTGACCACCAGCTTTCACAATGTTATTTGTCCAAGCTGCATGATTTGTCGTAGATTCAACCCAAATGTCAAAGTAAATCAGGGACTTCTGTGCTTTGTTTTGACACTAACTGACTACAGTTACACATAGTTGGTGCGGGAGAAGTGTAGTCTATACAACAGTGGATTTATGGCATCCAAAATTAATTTAAAAACTTGGCAGGCTGGGAAGCTGCCTGCCCATATATTACATTTTTTTGTTCTTTTTGAAAATGTCCTCCACAGACTTCCATAGTACAGTATCATAAGATTGTGTTTCTTTATTGCAGGACAGAAGCACATACGCCTCAACCTTGCAGATGCACCTTATGAGCTCAGCGCTGGTTTGGATAAAGAGAGGGAGATGCACACAGGGGACCTTGAAACCCCGCACTTTACTGGTCTGGGAGGAGAATACGCCGGTGTAGCAGGTAATGGAGGAGGAGGGGTACACCTTCCCACCACTCACCCTTCATGTTTATCAGAACTCAGGCCGATCCACAGCTCCATTCACACCTCCGTCGCTCTAGGCCCGAGGCTGGATTGTACAGGGACTGGAGCTGGGCTGGAAGCTGCAGGTGTAGGGGGGAGGGAGGCAGCAGAGGGTCATGAAGACCTACCTGCTGGTCGAAGTCACGCACCCTCACCTAGCAATGGTTGCCAGGACTCCACAGACACAGAGAGCATGCCAGACGAGCCATGCAACAGTACTGCTCCAACTCTGACCCTGCACAGTAACAACGGCCATCATCTCCTCCACTCCAACAACCATCACCCAGCGCCTCCTTCCATTTTACACCACAGGAGTCGGGACCGACACAGTCCCAGCCACGCCAAAGACAGGGAGGTGGAAAGAGAGGGTGGAGGCCACCCAGCCCCCCCACCTCCTGCCCTCGCGCCAACTCCCAGTTCACCCACAGCGCCCTCCTCCACCTCTAGGGAGGCTTTTCGGGTTGTAGACGGGGAGGGACGAGCTGTGCGCTCTTTCCGTTGTGAGCACTGCCGTGTGCTTTTCCTGGACCATGTCATGTTTACCATCCACATGGGCTGCCACGGTTTTCGCCAGCCTTTTGAGTGTAACATCTGTGGCCACCGCAGCCAGGACCGCTATGAATTCTCTTCACACATTGTCCGCGGGGAGCACATTCTTGACTGAGGATGAAGAGTGGACAACCTGCTTGACCTAGAGCTATTGTTACACTGAGACACGGACCTGGATGGGTTTGGTCTGTACAGGGTTAAAGGAGACACTGATGACATGAAACTGAATATTTCAAACAGGCACTGGTACAGTTAACATGTACCAGCATGAATGGCAAGCTCGTATGTGTGTTTCTAAAATTATAATAGTGGTCCTTATTATTTTCAATGCACTTTGGACACTGAATCCATTTAAAATGCACTTTTAATTAAATGTTTTCTAAAGTAGATGAAGAGCCAATGCACTTTTTTGTCTGCAGATGTGCCTTGCTCCAAAATTCAGGATGCACAAATTATGGTAGACAAATCTGGCTTTTGTCCATAACCTGAAAACTTTCCTTTCTTGTGCACTTTAACAGAACATAAAAAATCTTAATGTGAAGTCTATAGGCTCACCTACAATGATATCTGTAGAGGTTGTAAGGCCTTGTTGCTAAAAGCACTTATTCAGTGAAATGATTCCCTAACAAACGTTACGTTCTGCAAAGTTTTTTCCAACTTGGGGTTGACTCTGTACAATAGATTGCTTTTCATAATGAGAAAAAGTGCAGACCAAACTCAAAACCAGGTCCAAGTCATCTGTGTGTGTCTGAGGGGTTGTCCGTGAATTAGAAATGCACTTTTGTTTTTAATGGGGGTGGGGTGGACAGATGTGTGTGTGTGTGTGTGTGTGTGTGTGTGTGTGTGTGTGTGTGTGTGTGTGTGTGTGTGTGTGTGAGAGACCCTGTGTTTTTTGGAAGTAAATTGGATAAGTAAAGTGGAAAATGAAGGCCTTTTATGTGAATGCTGTGTGGGACAGTGTTTGAAATGTTTGTTTTTCTTTTCTATGACTGCTTTTGTTGCACTGATACCTGCCAGAATACTATAATTATATTAAACTATTTTATGGAATACATTGGAAAACGACCTGCACATGTCTCTGAAAATGTGAGGAAAAACTGATGAAATGTTTTTCTCACTAGGAAAGGAGTCAGAGTATCACTGCCACAATCTTCTTTACAAGTCTTTAACATGTTCCATTTCATAACTATATCAAACTGCAAACAAACCAACACTATTCATGCTATATTTAAAAATTATTATGGTGTTAAATCTCATTGTATTGTGCCTTTCTTAGCCCTGATCACACCATGTTGACCAGACTGAAGGACTTGAACTACCAACTGTCATATTTCAGAGATCATGAGGTACAAAATAATTTACTGAGTTTGTTTTCTTTATTTTCTCCTATTCAACAAAAGTAGGGTTGATTTTTCACTAATGTGTTGGCAAAGAACCAATTCTGCTAATTTATCAAAGACTAAATGTGCATGGCATTTGGCACATGCTGCTGACATGAATGCGTGCAGTGTGGAGTGGCAGTTTACTACCGTCCTCACGGGTTAAATCCAAAAGAAAAATGTTTTATTTGAATTTTCTTTTTAACACTTTTTAGTCCGCAGAGTCGCCAGTCAGTGGTGTGACAGTAGAGTGAAACAGGTGTGTATTTCAAAATCGGTTTTGTCAGTTGTGATCTGTAATAAATGATCCTGTCTTGGTAATATGGTGCAGAAACGAAATGTATATCAAGAGAAGTGTGTCAGAAGAACAGTCAGCTCTTGATTCTGTCTGTTTTATAGTGATAGAGTTGTTGTTGTCGCTCACTGTCCTGCAGGCTAACTTGTTAAGTCTAGATTACAGAATTGGGCACAAAAATGAATACGTAATTTGTGTTGATAAACAGGGCATTTGTAGATGACATTGATCTCTATGTACTCCATTATAAATGGCCAGAAAAGTAAGTTTGGGACAGACTGACTTTTGAATTTTCACAGATCCACTGATTTTCAAAAAGGCTGGAAAAGTACTGAATAGTCAAAATCATCAGCTGACTTGAGCCCATTAACCTTTGTGTAGTGCAGTGTTTATTGAACAAGATTTGATCAAAACTGGTATTTTGACATTATTTCATAAAAGTTTAGATTTTTTCTGCACCAAGAAATGTTGCTTTTCAGAAGTCTTTTGCAGGCTAAATGGCAACCACGGAACCATTCAAGGCTTTAAATGGATATTGAAGGTCGTTTTAGTGTTGTGAATGGTTCCTTGGTTCTGTCATATACTGAACTCAATCCCGCATGGAATCTCATATTTTTAAGTAGTGATCGAGATGTACAGAAGCTCTGAAATATTGTTTTTATGAAGAGGAATAAAAAAGTACTTTTCATATTATTCATGAGTGGTTCTGTATAGCACCAAACAATGTTTGGTCCTTGGCTAAGCCAAAGAACCACTACTTCCTACACTGTTAAGCACTTTTCCCTGTTACAGTGGCAAAATGACAAATTAAAGGAAATGAATATATTTGTACATACAGTATGAATTAGGAAGAAGCTGCAAGGTAATATTTCTCTTTTTGTTGTTCTGCCAGTAAAACCTTGTAGATATTAAGTCTTTTTTTCCAGGAGTCATCCTCACTTAGTTTTGCATTAGACATTTAGAAAAGATATTTTGGGGTTTCCCTTTCAAAATAAATATTGTAAATGTTTACCTCTATTTACTTTTGTTTTAAGAATTGTTACACGTTCTTAAGTGAAGCTACATTTTTTTTGACAGATGGTAAGAAAGTTGTGTGTGGTGCACATCGCTGTATGAGATTTAAAAGAGTGACTTGTAGACACAATGCACTGTGGTGAACTTCTCACTAGTACAGAAACGCAAACAACTAGGTGGTTAAAATGTTATCTTCTGAAGTTGTAGTTCCATTTAATAAATCAAATTAGCTTGCCTTAATATAAGAATAGAGACTGTTGGGTCATGTTGGGACAGATGTTTGTTGTAAATCGAACGTGTCAATCTGTCACAGAAATTAAGCTTTCTGCAACCTAGTCTAGAAAATATTGACAGTGTGACTTTAAATGATTCACACCAATGTTGTCATTGACGCTGAAATTGTCAGTTTGCACGGGCAAAAAAAATGCTTTGACCAATTGATTACACCCTACTTCACTGTGTATATTCTGATTTAGGCAACGTGTGTCTACAAAAAGGCCCAGGTGGGATTGTTCTCCCACATGCGAGTCCTGCGTAGTAGACTTGACTATTGTGCCTTTGGTTTGAGGTCTTTACCCCCCTCAACAGTTACAATTCTCACATTTTAAGTGTAAAAGGCGATTCGTTGATCCTGTGGTCCACATTATTTTGGCCATCCATGAAAATTTTATTCACCACCACCTGTAGAGTATACCTAAACCCACCAGCAGTCAGTGACCTTGGCCAAAGAACTATCAAGATACAATGTGTAAAACCTCCTGTAGACCTGAAGTTTTGTTGACCTTGTGATAAATATTGTGCAAAAATAGTAAAGACGTCGGAGCCCTGTCCATGACTTATCTAATCCTCTGCAGAATTTCTTTTAAGTTGAAAGTTCTGCATCAAAGAACAAGCAAATTCAGTCGGAAAAATTCAGCCCTTTCCTGTTCACAAGTTTAGAGTTTGGGTTTTTATTCGTATGTGTGACACTAGACAGTAATGTGCTTCTAAACCTGATGCATGTGGTACCGATGCCGTTTGCTCCTCAACCTACATCCCAGCCACCTTTCCATTTTAGTCATAAGGACAACCAAATAAACGTCAACTCCAATTACTTCAGAAAAGAAACTAACTCCAGTTTTGTGGTATTTTGTTCAAATGTTTTCCTTGTTGCACTGTTTGTTCCCTTCAGCTTTACTATCTTTGTTAACCTCCCCACTCCTGTAATTGATCTGATATCGCTTTAAATAACTGCAGAGCCTTTTTAAATGTATCATATGTAATTATGCATTTGCACAATTCGATCTTAAACTACTGTAAGTTTTGTACTGTAAGAAAGTCTATTCCAAATAAAATTCTTGACAGGCCTTTCTTTCCTAAAACTACACAACACATGGTTAGTACAAGAACAACAAGCTTCACACATTCATGTTTTTGTAAAGAATTTTGAATTTATTCTTCAGGTGTACAGCATCTTCAAACTCTGCTTTACATGGGTTTTGGAGGAGCTCTTGGTGCACCAGCCTGTAAAAAAAAAAAAAATTAAAAACCCCATTTAGATTAATATGATATAGACCCGTAGACAATGTGACTTGTCAAACGGGTATAACTAATAACATTAATAGTTGCACTGCATTCAGGTGTGCCAGTTCCAACACCATCCTTAATATTAGTTACACCTGTGCTTTTCCTGCTATGACTGGTCAAATTACCCACTGTGAAATAGGACTTTGTAGAGCTTCACTTAACAGATCTGACAGTAAACAGTACAGTGCTGTAGAAGGTACTCACAGCGGGCCTGAATCTGGGTGGTGGGGTTCGGTCTTTCCTGGCCTCACAGGAGCGGTTCCTCACCACCTTACTGTGGATGGCACAGCTGACACAGTAGTGCAGCTTCACATAGAGCTTGGGCAGAACATAAGCTGTGGAGTGGGTACAGTGGAGAAAGGTACAGATGAGCCACCAGGATCAAAATACAGAAGACAGCTTATGATGCATGACATGAAAAACAAAGCAAATACACCTACAGTCAAAGACACTGGCCTCCGAGATGTCTCTCACGGCTGCAGCCTCCACTATGTTCCTGATGACAAACTTCTTGATGGCCTTGTCTTTGGGGACACAACGGGCACAGTTGGTGCAGCGGATGGGCTGCACGTGCCCACGGCCCTTCTTGGCACGACCGTTATTCCTCCTTTTCTTTGTCTGTAAAACAGATGCCAGTTAGGAAGACATACAAATTACACCATGGCAACTATGGTTGAGTACTAAACCTCAATACGACTTTGGTATAGACCAAAGTGTCAGCAGCATTTGTTACCAAAAGCTGCCATCAATTTCATTAATTTAAGACGTCCTTGTACGGTTTGGTTGCGTTAAGACAACATTTAACAGTTGAGAAGGTGAACTTATTTTGTTAATAAAACGTTTGTAGAAAAACATGCACCCTCAGAGCGTCCTTATCAATATCCTTATCAGAATTTAGGTATGTACCCCACCTAATGTTTAAACATTTCAAAAAATACACAGCCCTACCCACACAAACAGTCCTTGATTACTTAAATGTTGCACAGTCTAATTACACAAATGTGTTTTTCCACATGCTTGGAAAAAGAAAGTAATTTACAATTTACGAAGCAAAGTCCTGAACTATTACTACTATAAATACTGCCATTTAAACATACAACAGCAGCAAATTCAAGGACATCAAAAGACAAACTCCTACACTTATACCAACGTAAAATATAATTTCGGAGACGTTCCATCAGTATTCGGTGGAGTGACTTCACTATCCATTAGGTTGCGTTTCATACACTTTATTTAACGCATGTCATGCCTGCGGTGTCTCGAACCGGCTCCCATTGCAACAGACTTAAAAATATATACATATTTATATACATCATTTTGAGTTTCCCCCGTTTCATTTACCTGATGTATCATCAGGCAAACACATCATCACGAGAAACCACAATATATATTGAATCCACATTGCTTCGCTGTCTCTCCGCACATTAACAGTAGCATTCTATGCTAGTTCACAGGAACACATGCACAAAACGGCTAGCCTGCTAACAACTAGCATTAGGCCCACAATCATTTTTTTATCATCTTGAGTGACATCGAAGGGATATTCCCACATTGTGATTTAGCTATGTGATTACAATACATAAAGAGAGGTAATTATACGTGTTTTTTTCCGAATAAAATGCCAGATTATTCTGTTTTCGCCCAACGGCCGACACTGAAACACACTCACCATGTCTCACGGAAAGCTGGAAAGAGGACCGGAAGAGGTTGTACCGCGGGAAGTAGTGCTATCCGCTCCGCCCTCGAAATATTTTATCGAAATACAAGCTCGTCCTGTCTTATTTTATATTTTATTTTAAAAAATAAAATAAGGCAGGATATATTTTTCACCTTGATGTTCAAATGGCAGATGATTTCTTTTTTATTTGGATTGTACTGTAAGTATGGAAATGTGATCATATAAGTGTTTTACATGGATTTTACAAATGATGTAAACATTACATACGTTACATTACAGCCAGTCTTTTTCCACAACATGCTGTCATGTTTTAGCTGTAGCAAGGTATTTGTCTTACCCTTGAGGCATCCATTTCAACTACAAGGTATACATATTAATTTGCAGTGCTGATGATGACATCTAAGCAGGGGAACTTTTAGTAAGAGAGGTTTCATTTAATCAATTTGACTACAGACGTTTACATCAAGGAGATGTAATGTGGATCCAGTGGTAGGTCAAGCTATAGCACCTGTGGCATCAGGTCCAAACAGCTCTGTGGAGCTGTAATAAAGCCACAGATCGCCTTGCTCCAGTGACGATGTTCAAGAGATTGACCTACAAAAAAAAGAAAAGCTGCAGGAGATAAGCAGATGTAATATTTTAGAAGGATCTGTAAGCAGTCAGCATTACAGCTTATTTATTTCGTTAGGTTTTCAGTGTCGCCTGCTGGTCTTCCTCAAAAAGGAGAGCAGAGTTGATTTAGTTAAATACCTCAGATTATGCTCCCATTATCTTCAAAGAATATCTCATGGTAACACATCACCTTTTTGATAATTAGTCATGTTTCTACACAAAGCTATTACTCAGTGGTGCTCTTTTGAAGTTGTCTGCCCTTTGGCTAAACGAGCAGGTCTTTGCACATGCTGCTATTTAATGCATTAACATACAAAACACTCAAAGAAAATGTCAGTGAAGCAGCGTTCTGCCAGCTGATCTAACATTAAAGTGTCCTTGTACTTTAACACAATGTCTCGTTGCTGTTAAGTATATATTATATATATGTTTACCTCTGCTTGTGCTGAGTCTGTTAAAGACATGTATTGTCATGGAAAGGTTGTTTGTAATAGAGACACCATCTAAAGGAGTAGACTTGTAATTCTGTGGTAAGCAGCACAACTGTTGCTTAATTTGTACTTGTAACATAGTTACAGTCTAATCTCTCTGCTTTTAGTTGATTTTTGTATTCTACTCAGGAGGTAGAGACGGGGTTGGCAGTTGCCAGTTTGATCCCCAGCTCCTGAACCCCAAATTGCTCCCGATGGTCAGACCAGCACCTTGCATGGTAGCTCGCTTCCATCGGTGTGTGAATGTATGTGTGTGTGTGAATGAGAGGCAAATTGTAAAGCGCCTTCGATAACAGCGCTATATGAATGCAGCCATTTACAATTATCATAATGTTCTGCCACTGCTGTTGTTTCTAGATACCTGCTCATGAAGTCTCAGCCCACTATCACTGACCCGGGGCGAACAGACAGCACAAACATCACTGTTACTGAAGCTGTTAGTACAATACATACTCTAAACACTTAACTTAAAATGTAACTGCTGTATTCTCAAAAGACCTTAATTCCAGGTGTTAATACACATATTAAAAGCATGTATTAATACTAAATAAACCTGAGGAACACAAAATACAATTTAAAAAATTTATTTAAATAGTTCTGTTTGCTTTGTCCTTATTTCTTCTTGCTCTTCTTATCCTTTGCCTTCTTTTTGCTAGGCTTCTCAGCATTGGCCTTTTTGTAGAGGTAAAGTCCCACCATGCCGAGCAGAGTGGGCACCAGGGCCAAACACACGAGGGGCAACACGTCGTTCACCATTTTCTGCCACGGCGTCTGCTGCGTTAGAGAAACCACCTCCACCTCGAACTCAAGAGCAGCATCACCTAGGGCAGGTCAAGTTCATGTTCAATGTTTTATCTGGTGCTGATCATGTTTTCCCTTTAATTTTTCACCCATCTATATAATGTCAATATGTAAATATATGAGGACATAAAATATGAAATAAAATAAACATTACCCTACATAACAACATAACAAAACGGTCACTAACATATTTAAAGGATTAGTGGTGATAAACATGATAACAAATCCCATGAAAATAACAAAACCAACAATGAATTGATCGTACTAACAAATATTGTAAGTCTGTTTTGTCTTTTTCTTCTGTGCCATATACACCTTTAAAACAAATCAATGAGCCACACCATTGCACTGAGTGACACATTCCTACATTACAATAAACATGGGCACTGTAGTTTAAATTGAGTCATTCCCACATACTGTACACTGTCCTGCTATTGTAAATACTCACTTATGTGTATTGATCCGCAGGTGAAAATAGTCCCCAAGAAATGCACTATTTAGTCCAGTTTCAGAAGCGTTTGCTAAAATTGCAATGTCCCGCTATTTTAGGAAATTATGGGACCTTTTTTAAAAATGAAGTTATATACTTGTGACCACTTCTTAAAGCATTTTTGTCTTCAGTAGGACACAATGGGTTTGAAGCTGAGTGCGACAGACAGGGTAGGGAAGTCAGAACATATTGAGAGGTGGACTAACACCTTGTTGGTTTTGGGCTTTTCTTTGGGATTTGTTGACTATGAGAAAACTATAGCATAACACCAGCCTTATGCTTAAACACATGTTCAGTTTGATTGTGCTAATGTATGTGGTCATAGTTGTGAAGTTGTGCAGTGATGTGCAAACGTTATTCGGTGTCCAGTACCTGGAATCGTAGGAGGGTAACCTTTTTTTCCATATGCAAGGTGAGATGGAATAGTGGCTTTGATTTTTTGCCTGAATGACAGAAAGAGAAATACACATTTACTGAGGAAGCATTTCTTCATCACAAAACTATTAACTGCAGTATTTCTTTAATTGATTCATGACTGCACGAAAGCTGCTGAAAAGTAAATCTAGTGCTAAGCTCTTTCTTCCCAATGGAGCTTTACTTTTCACTTACCCTTCACACACACCAACCAAGCTTTGTTCCAGACCTGATAAGAAAATCACACAGAGAAAGTCAATCAGCAAAGCAAGCACATTCCCTGGCACACAACAGGCTGCACTTATCTCTCAAATGTAAGCAGATCAAAGCGTCACTGACTGAGCCGCACAAAAGGATTTACTGTCACTTTACCGGCAATGACTGTCCTCTTCCCCAGCTCGACAACAAGAGGGTCCATGGAGAGTGATGAGTCGATCACCTTTCCATCCAACAGTTTACCCTGGAGAGTGACACAAATATGTGAGGCATGAGATGGTGACATAAAAGAAAAACACTGGGAGAGATTTGACAGCTTACTTTGTTCATATTTGTGCATTCGGTGCATACTTTGTAGAGGTGGGTTTGACTTTTATTTTTAAAGAAAACATGAAAATATTAGCATTTTTGAAAAATTCAAAAAAATACACTCATTGTGCATAATCATTTTGGTAAACTCACTGTCTTGCCAAGAGTTAGATGAAAAGATCGATACCATTCTCATGTCTGTACAGTAAATCTACCGTCTGCAGCTGGTTAGCTTAGCTTAGCACAAAGACTGGAAACTGGAGGAAACAGCTAGCCTGGCTCTGTCCAAACTTAAGTAACAAAATCTGCCAACCAGCACGCAAAATAATGCATTATTTTGTATGGAAATGTAAATTATTGGAAAGACACATCAATATATACTAAGATAACTGATAATAAAATGTTTAATGTTGGATTGTATTTCTGGCTACCATCATTGTTTGGATTAGGAAAAAGGAGGCCCAGTTTAAGAATCTGGTTTAAATGTTTTGTGCTTTTTTTTTTTTTTATTGTGCAGCAGACTGATTATCTTTTCGTCCAGATGGTTTGAAGAGTCCTTAAGGATTTTGAAAATAAATTCAAAATAGCAGTATGCTTAAGTGTTGTTAAAGGATCTTCTGGGATTTTCAGAGATTGGCGGGCATTTATTGTTTAATCAGATGCTGAGCGCTGTGACTCCAATGTAGTTCTAACACATCAGAGGCACAAATTAGGACTAATGAGCACACTGCCTGCTATTAGGCATGTTGTTGCTGTGCCATGCAGCTTAAATTCATATCATAAAAAAATTCCTTAAGATCAACAAGTGTGAGGACTGAAATCACGAGCCTCCAGTAGCCTACAACGCATGGATGAACGGGTGGGGGTGCTGCTCCACTGACAGACAGCGCTGTTTTTGCTGACGTGTTGCACCGCCCCATCGCTCCATAGTAAAAGCAGAGGCGATCTTCTCACGCAAGAGGTCAAATCAAAGAAACCACATGTGACGGACACTAAACCACAATCTGTCTATTGTTCAACCAGAAAGCCATTTCTGTCCGCTGTTTTTCATATTCAGTGTCGGTGTGTAAATGCACAGCGGCGTCCACGTGGTTCATGCAGACGGTGCCACATAGACAACAGCTGCGTTCGTCAGCAGCTGGACCGGTTAACCTACAAATGATTGTAAAAACTGGATTGTTTCAGTTTCAAAGGGAGTTGACAATGAAGAAATTGTTTCTCTGTCTTACCGTGTAGTGGATTTGCAGCGTGTCTCCCATTGCGGAAAGTACAGAGCAAGTGTCAGGTTTCACCTTGGGTCAGAAGAGTTATGTGTTAACACTGTTGTATTTATTTGCCTGTGTGTGTTAATGCGTTAGATCTGCTGTGTTGCTGCAGTGTGGACTGTGTTACACTGTAACACACGTATATCACTCACCAAGGTCTCCACCTGCAGCTCCTCGGCTGCATTTTCTTCTCCCTGCGCGAGTCCACAGGTGAAAGCTGCGAGCAGGAGCAGAAAAACGCTGGTCTTCATTGTGAACTTCTGGAAAAGAGCTGCCATCCAACAACTTCCGTGTAGGCTTCTTCTACACACAGCAGCGGAGGGAGGGAGACAGAGCCGAGCTGCACAGTCTGCCCGTCGATCAGTGTGCAAAATGGCTCAGCACCGAGTAATGCTGATGTGTTATAATACTGGAGCGATAAGGACTAGCGGCCCGTGGACGCTGCCCCAACACCTGGGTCTCCCTGCAGAGCCCGCCTCAAACATTCCGCCAGCATCCCATCAGGCTGCCGCGGGGGAGAAGCGGAAGCGGCGCTCTGCAGCGGCGCTGGGGGGCGGTGCTGTGCAGCTTCTGCCCGGCTCTGCTGCTCCATGCTGGAGACACTGCCAGGAACACACATCCCCTGCTAAAGCCTGCTGCACAGACGCCACGTCGCTGCTAGCCCATCGCTAGCCCACTGCTGCTGTCTGCAGAAATGTAAAGATGATAGGTAGAAGGCAGTTTCAGCCCGGAAGTAATGTCAAACATGCAATGAAAAAATGTTTTAAAGCCCATGAGAACTCAAAAAAGTGTTTATC
>LKNJ01003640.1:0-41555 GCA_002120245.1 Maccullochella peelii
CACACACACACACACTTTCCTGCGCCTTGAGCTGTGCTGAAGACATCATCCACAGAGAATGTGATGGACTTGTTGGTTCCTCCATCCATTCACATAGACAGAGAGGCTTCAGTCTCTCTGCAGGCTAATCTAATAGCGCAGCACTTCGGCACTGTAACATATAGGAAATGTTCCTGTGTCTGCTGTAAGGAGAAGAGTGCCATGGATGGTCAGGAGTCGGGGTTTTATAAAAAAAAAAAAAAAACCTGGTTGGGTCAGTGTTTTCCACTTTGGTTACAGTATGATGGATGGATACAGTTTGATTTAAAGAACTAATCAGCATTAATATTGGTTCTACAGGAAGAGCTTAAAGGGTTGGTTCACCCTAATTCCAACAAAACATACTGCGTTTTCTCACTTACCTTTAGTGGTATCCAGCCATGCACATTTGATTTGCAGTGTTAAAGATCTCCCATCTCTCTGTTGATTACACTTTTTATTGGAACTACTTTCTATTGAAGAAATGGTCCCTATGGAAACTGTTGACAGTGTGTTCTACAAGTTATTGACAATAACAGGGACTCTGATCCAGGACAGTGAAGTTGCTGTTGACTTTTTTAAATGTAATTTCTCAAGTTCCATTCGCCTGCATTGTGTTGGGGTGGAGGCAGAAACCTCAGAGACAGATAGCATTTATAGCCTATGCTAATTTGCAATGCCCATCCCTAGATTATGAACATTACTATAAAAAAGTGAAACATGAAAAAAAATAAAAATAGTAAGCCTAAAGTGTATTTTGCATGAATTAGATGTGGTGACTTAACTATAGTCAGACAGAACTATGTACCTAAATGTAAAATATTTTGGAACTGGAGCCCAGGCACATCCGTTGGAGTTGAGAATGTTTCAACTTGAGTGAAAAGTTTGCGGCTTGTGTGACTCCCCCTCAGGAACACACTGGAGCTGAAAGGAAAGGGTTGGGGGGAAATGAGGACAATCAAATTGAGTTTTCAGTACATTTTGACTTTAGGGACTTAGTCATACTCAGTCACACAGTCTGTGCATTTACAGCAGACATACATACTGTTTGTTAGGGAAGATAATAACAGAAACATAAAAACACACACAATCAGCTGTCAAATTCAAGATGAAATCTGAACGCACCAGATCTCATATTCTAAAACGTTACTATTGAAGAAAGCCATATCAAATCCTTGTGCCTTGTGCACACGAGAGCCCCATCCACCTTCACAGCCCAGACCTCAAGCTACAGATGAATAAATGAAGCGCACAGTGACGTGGAACACAAGGCGTCTTTAATTCATTGTGGTATTCCTACACAGCACACACAAATAATGTTAAAAACATCTTCTTGGCCCTGACTCCGAAGATCCGATTTCCTGCGGCTTTCTTTTGGAAAAAGGCAACAGTGGACATCCCGTGGATCATATGTGGACGTCACCCTGTCCACATATGATCCACACATGATCACTCCCCCGAGGGTTAAAGGGAGAGACAGAGGTTTTTGCCAGAGGCGTGGCATTTAATTAATTCTTTACAGTTGCTGGGATTTCCATGTTAATGTATGTTTAAGGCTCTGTGTGTGTGTGTGTGTGTCTTGGCATGACACTTAGATGGGCAGAGGCAGATGGTATCTTGCTCAGTGTCTTCATTTGCTGGGAGCTGTGGCTTCAGCGCTTAGACACAGGCAGCACAGTGGAGCTGCTATCTTAGACCTTGAACCTGACTGCAAACACACACATGCATGCACACACACACACACACACACACACACACACACACACTCTTACCTCACCTATACACACTTTCCCCTCCTCTATTTCCCTGTCATATGTTTCCTTGCAACTGTTGAGTGTATTCTCTTCAAACTTTTCAAACTTTTATATACAGTCCGTTTCAGCGGATACTGTGTCATCATTTATGCAATTTCATAGCTATTTATCAACGTTTTTTTTTTCATCTACAAAAATAATTTGCTGTATGATAATTTACAAAAATAGATTTAGATGGAAACACAACAAAAAAAAACAAGACGTTTTTTCCCTCTCTATGTGTCTACTCACACACTCACATTTGGGAGCTGGAATGCTCGCTGATGTAACAAATCACCGTCTCTCTGACATTCTCCTCCAGCACACACACACACGTACACACACACACACACACACAGAGACACTCTCTCGCAAATTCACAGGGAAAACAAAGCCTCCAGTCAGGGTAATGGGGCTCTCACGCTAAGGCCGAGACCCAGTGTCGCCAGCTCCGAGGGCAGGTGACACTCACATAGAGAGATGGACGGATGGGCACAGGGAGAGATAGAACAGAAGATGAAGAGGAGGAGGGAGAGAGGCAGAGAGTCAGTGACGACTAAAACATACTGGGGCTGAAATTAGATTTGGCTCCAATGATATAATGTTGCTAATTAGATTTGGCTTATTGGTGCCTGCCCAACATAAATTCCATTGAAGCCATATGGAGAGTGGACTACTGCTCAACTCGGCCTGGTGTATCTCAGCTGAGAGCATCTCCAGCTGACCAACAATGGCGCTTTTTATGTCCGTTTACTCGCATCATGTCATTTCCCAATATACAATCTTTTTTAAGCGGTAGGGTATTTTTATTTTGTTTCCATCTTTGGTGCTGTGTGCTTATTGCCATGGTGTCACTGCGTATCGGAGGAGTTTACCAAGGAAAGAGACACCAGACACCATGCGTTTACTGCAGGAAATGTAAACCATCCCATAACAAGGTGAATCACTTTGGTGACATGTTAATCAGCCAATGAGAACAGCTAAACGGAGATTTATCTCTGATTTAGATCTTTAGCATTTCCACTATGTACCCATGACTTACCGGGCTGTCTACATTCTCAGCCAGCATTTCATCAATATGTGCTTATGGTTGTTGGTATGACTATTTTATAATAAAGTTAGTTGTTTTTTTTGGACATATTATAAAAGTTTCATCAAATGTTCTTGTGAACAAAGCATAAGCTGTTCTTTTTGATTGCTCTGACTTTTTGCTTTGATTAATTGCAGGTCAGTTTAGAGCAGTGCTGACTGATATGGGCGTTTGCAGCTCAGTGCCAGTGACTTTTGGTTAGAAACTGTCATCAGCTGATATTTTAAATCCAGCATCCACATTTCCATTCCACAAAAGTTACACAAGTGCTCGGTTTCAGTTCAAAATGCAGAGCTATGGATGTATTGTCTGGCAAAAATAAAACCCATATGTAAACAAAGTGTTCTGTGGCATCCATTTAGAAAGTTATCACTCAATTGAATGGGTGTTATCAGTGGTTATCATCCTCATAGATAAGGGTTAGAAAGGGCCTGCTACACCTACTAGTAGGTTCAGAAGGCTGTTATTCATCTATGAACATGGTTAATCACTCATGTCATGTCACCTTATGCTACACCCACACTAATATGTTTTCATTTTAAAATGGCGTTTTAGTCAGCAGCGTTATAAAACGCTGGAGTAGTGTGGACGCTAGGTGTACAGTTATGAGTTTTAAACCAAAAACGTATTAGTGTGGATGTAGCATCAGGTTTAGGCAAAAAAAACTACTTGCTTAGGTTTAGGAAAAGATTGTGTTTGGGTTAAAATAAGAAAGTAAGTCACGGGACGCAAGTGACGTAACGTATAGGCTAACTGAAGTCAAGTTAACATTGACTTTTAGTTTCACATGGGACACAAACCCTGATATCCTGGGTGAAAGACCTGTGTTGTCTGACCCATCCATCCATCCATCCATCCGCCCACACACCCACTCCAGCCGCGTCCTCCTATCACATACTTTTTTGCTCTTTATGCTGCGTCACCTGACGCAGGTGGGTTTGCGTTGAAAGCCCGGTGTGTCTCATACAGACATGATCAACCATGTGAATAGAGGATAACAGCCTTCTGAACCTACTAATAGGTGTAGTCCCCTGATTCGGGAACACTGTGGTTCGTCACAACCACAACCAATCGTCACAATCGTCGTGAAACGGAACTGGGCCACAGAACGTTTTCTAACGGGTCTTGAGGAACCTATTTGATTTGGCAAAATAAAAGATAAATGATAATTATGTAACTTGGCTTTTTGTGTGGTTATTACCATGAACTAAGTGGAGTACATGTGCCCTGCGTCACCCCCTGTCAAGCCCACGAATCCTATCCTTACAAGAGGTAATTGGTCCATCATCCTCACTTAGCTACTCCATCTGTGTGTGCTGTGTTCCCATTACCTGTGCAACTAGCAAAAATAAAAAATCGGGGACATTGTTATTGAACACTGTTGCTGTTGAGGCCATTTTTAATGCTTCGAGCGCCACAAATGAATTTTAAATCATTAGAGATGAGGCCAAAATGTCTTTCTCCTGTGTGGTGCATCACAGCTGGCCATTCAATCAATTGTTCTGTCAGTTAATATCCTATGCCTGGTTGAGTAATTGAACTTTACACTTTTACCTTTAGGTAGGTGAGTGAATCCCCATGTTTTCATTCGATTTTACTATTAATAAAACTAGCTGGTAAAGATAAATTGTTTCTATCTGAACAGATTGCAGACGAGAAGTAAGTACAATATGCATCCTATCAACTTTAACTAAACATTATTAATTTGCTGTTTGCTGTCCTTTTTCTCATTCCATCTATTTATTGTTTGATTTTCAAAAGCTGTGTTCAATTAAGGATAGGATGTTTATGAGATTTGTTTATTTTGGTTCTTACATGGCTTTTACTGTAACTTCAATTTCAGGTAGCATTAAAAATGTCTTAAAAAATTAGGATCCCATGTTTAGCTGTGTGAAACCTATACCTATCTCAATTTTAATATGCCTCAGAAATCTATTCCTGTGTGTCCGAGAGCTTCGCCAGGATTGTCCTGATATGAAGCCGACCATCTATGACTCACAGTATCATCACAACTCAGAGTGAAACTGGATAATGATTTAGGCTAAATATCTTGTACTCACGGTGCCAACAGTGCTTCATTTGTTTTTCATGTTGCTGTACTGAGGAGTGTGTGTGTGTTGGGTTTAGTTTGGTTGATTGATGAGTTAAGGGTGCTGGGGACCACCCACGCCCACTGGGTCATAACCAGCTCTGTTTGTTGGATCCCAGCTCAAAGAAACTGGGAGTAATAATAATAATAATTGTAATAATCGTAAGACTGTCTGAACAGCACAGAACTCAGCTGGCTCTCTCAACGCTCGACTCAAGACAAATATTTAGCGGAGCCTTATCAGCACCAAAAGGTTGAGAGCATTTCCCTCTGTGTGTGTGTGCAGACGTGTGTGTACAGGAGTGTGGATGCATGTGTTGGCTTTATTAATTCCAGCAATTTCTTATATATTTTTGTACAGAATGCATGTGCATGCCTGTGGATGGATATGAATGCTTATGTGTTTGAAGCGTATACAAACGCACACACTGTACACTCGCGCACGTGTGTGTGTGTGTGTGTGTGTGTGTGTGTGTGTGTGTGTGGATGCACTAAATGTATATGTAAGTGTGTCAGTATATGTGTGGGCCTGTATTTTATTAGCTACACCCCTCACATACATGTGTTAGCAGGATATGCATGCAGGGTCTACTTGTGTGTGTGTGTGTGTGTGTGTGTGTGTGTGTGTGTACAAGTGTTTGCAATTATTTGAGTTTGTGTGCATGCATGTGTGGATGGATATATGTTTCTATCAACTAGCTAATCTCTACATGTGGTCGATTATATATTTGTGTGTGTGTGTCTATTTCCCAAACAGCTGTGCCTATGTGACTGGTCTGCACTACCTCTTAAAATGTTATAATTTTTGAGCTAGCAGGCAGTGGTTCAAACAGGCGCCCTGACTTAATAAGTAGTAGTCATTTATAGTCATTTGCCGTTTGAGCCTTGACTTTAGGCTTCTGGCTTGGTGACATACTGTATGTGGGCTTTGGGAGGGTTGCACTACACTTCTGATGTTATCACTTCAGAGAAACATTAGCTCTGTGGCCATATGCTGCTCTGTGTGTGTGCGTGCAAAATGAAGGATAAAGGGAGTTTGAAGTAGGAAATATCTGTTGGTGTAGATTGAGGGTTTCCTCTCTAACACAGAACTGTGTGCATACACATTCGTATGTACAGTGAACATATGTGAGCACGGTGGTTTTAGCACTTGGCGTAAAACTATCTTAAAGAGACATCACAATGTTGCTTATCTCTCTCACCCCATTTACTAATCAATATTACACTACACAACATTGTGCTTTAATAGCATGCTATTTTTCCATTTGGACCAAGTGTTCTTTTCCCATTTGATGAATGTGCACTGTATATTACCATAACCTATCAAATACAATGCTTTATTGTTTTAATGCCACTGGCAGCTGCTAAGAGCCTGTAATCTACCGTTTGCATCTAACCGGTGTTGGGCTTCTGACTGGAAAAATGCAATACATTACTCATTACTGTTACTCATTTCTAAAGAACCATAATTGCTTTAGTTATTAGTCCCTGTGGGCAGTAATTGGTTTATCTACTCATTATTTTTCTGTTGAATGTCCAGATTTAGGGCTTGTCTTCAAAACAACCTGGAGAATTTCTCTCCATATACTCGAAGTCTGTGTGACTGATTGGAAAACTGCTGCTGTCATCATTTCACTTAAAGTGATGAGCTTTTCCACCCCAGACGGTCAACGTCTTGATGTAATAGTTATACCTCCTTTTAGAGAAAGTCCTACAGTTCTTCACGGTACTAGGAACCTTCACCCACACATGGTCTGCTTTTGATATTTATGGGAATAGACTTAAGGATGATGTCATTATGGGCCATGGTTAAGATCAGCATTATTGTACCTCGGCATAGTTTAAAAAAGGTTACATCTACCTTGATTAATCACTGATTTAATGCACCGCCTGGCGAGCACACTAAGTGACCCAAATCAAACACACCCATGATGTTGTGTGACCAACAGGGGCATTCTGGGTCTGGCTAAAATACAAAATGCTAACATGCTCATGGTGGATCCTTCAGCAATAACTTCTACATTCACTGAGACATACACTTCTACTTTCAGTGAGGTGTGTGAGGCCCCTGCTGTTTTTGATTATGTCTGATGCACAGGCCGAGTGGACTGGTTACAGTGGGACAGAGAGGCCGAGTGGACTGGTTACAGTGGGACAGAGAATATATACTGGCAGAGAAGTTGAACCTAGAGCAGATTGAGGAGGACTTTGTGGTGAACAAAGCTCTGACAATGTCATTCATACAGGTGAGTACAACAACAAACTCACTGATTGTTGTAATTCTCTCTCCAGATGAAGACTTTAACAACCAGTGTGTTCCTTAGCATCGTAGCCTTGTGTCTGTGTGGGTGCTACGCAGTGTGTAAAAACTGTGCAGGCTCTCTTTTTGCTTTAATATGTGTGTTTGTGGGCTGTAACTGCTGTGAAGTTTATTTTGTTTTTACATCTGTGTTGTCTGCCTTGGTCATGCTTTATTCTGCTATTAAAGTGTGAGGTTATTTGATGTATGAAGCCAAATAACGTTTGTTGCACCCATCCATAGCTATTTTTATTTATTGTCTATCATTTTTGTTTAATTGTCTGAATGTTGTTCTCTTTTCTGGTTAATTCTAGAAAGACTATACTGAGGATGGCACCTTTTTTGCTTTAATGTTACTGCATCTGTGTCTCTTTGTATGGAATTGTGCCATACAGTTGAACTTGCTAGAATATCTATGTGCATTGTACTAAAATTCAGGTCCAACAATAATCAAGTCCTTGCACACCAAGTTTTCACAAAAGTTGGAAATCACTATCATAAGTAAAAGGTGAGGTGGCAGGCTGAGGTAAATTAGGAACACTGTAGGGGTAAATTGCAGCACATCATCACAAAATAATTTCTGGAATGCACTGAACATCACAGACTGATGATATATATCAGTGTGAGGGTTTCTCAGGCTGGAATTTGTCTTTTTACATGACCGGTAGTTCTCTGCACCAATGTACTGAATGTATGTCAGTAACACAGTCCATAGATCAAAATCAGTCTAATTGTTATACACAATGCTGAGCGATGGAAAGCCACTAGCATTGTTCAAAGTAAGACGGCTAAAATGTAACCTACAGATAATGTTCTCTTATCAAATTGAATATTTTATATTGAGCGGAGTAGATCCAAGTGGAGGAGAACGTGGCCACTCAGATGATCTTACAATAGCTTGAAGTATGCTTTGAACATGTTGTCAATATGCTTCTCTTGTCACTTTACAACAAAGTAGCTGATTCGTGTCTATGAGCACTCTAGGAGCCTGAAGCCATACAAACAAGCTGCACAGGAAAAAACATTAAAAAAATTTCTATTATATAAAAATGAATAGCCTCTTTAAGTTTTGTTATTATATAAATCACTCCATAGAAAACCTCATTAATTGGTCTATTAAGGAAACATGGAAACTAGACTGCACGCCCGTTCAGACAGCTGTGTGATTTAATGGTTGTACAATACATCCTGTATTTGAATTGGCCGCGTACTCCATTCACACAAAGCCAGGCTATTATCCTGCCTGCTGACTGGTTTCTTTGCTATTCAGCCTTGTTTTAGTACACTGATACCCATCATAAGAGCAACAACACACAGGGATGGATGGAGGGGTGGGGGTGGTGAACAGGCTTGGAGGTCCTTCTTTTCCTATCAATCAGAGCAGACATCTGCTGGCTTCAGTTCTGCACGTACACACATAACTATACAGTCGCACACACCAACAAGAGCAACATGCATGCGAGCATTCTAAATCTGTGTGGGTTCTTGCAGTGTCATGCTGGATGGCTAGCAGACACTCTTGCTGCAGTTCGAAACATACTGTAAGCATGCAGACCACTGACGTTAACATGATAAGTACATATTTGGTCAAACTTTATTTGGGTACCCTGTTGTTGAAGTTTCAATTGTCTACAATGTGTCACCAAATAGTCTTGAATTTCAAGTAGGGCATAGTATGTTTTAAATGTTTTGCTTCAAAGTGCAGATATGATACCTCAGTTTTTGAAGCGATACCAAACGAAAACTTTACTTCGAGGAACAGAAACATGCTTTTCTATAAAACCCTTTTAAAGGAGCCAAAGTTGTAAAGTGTTAAATGTTAGCCAACACAAGTAACTGTAAGTAAGTTATTTGCATGTAAATGTAATTGTTAAGGGACAAAGCTGATCCATGTTATCTGTCAGGGCTGAAGCCCCATTGAAATACAGGTGGTTAACAAATGAATTATTTTGCAGTATGCTAGGCCAGGCTTAGCCGGTTTCCAGTGGTGGAAAGCGGAAGTAAACAATAGCACGGCTAATGGCAACAAAAGGATCCAACTGCAGCACCTCAGACCTCCCTCCTCAGTTTATTAGAACAGTATTTGTTGGAAAAGTTAAATGCTGGCTGCTAATGAGCTACCACAGGCTGTATGCAGTAAAATGCAAGCTAATGTTAGCCAACTCGCTAACGTCAATGGGAAATTATAGTAGTAAACTAATAGGCAAGCAGTCGCATCAGTAGTGTCTTTGCCTTACAAAAGTCGGAAAACAAACTTTTAAATTAGGCTTTGTAGATCTAATTTGAGTGAAGATTCAGCAACTGGATTGCTTGTCGTCAAAAATTTGTATTCAGAATTAAATTTTGGTAGACTGCTGAGGTGAAATAAGTGAAAGTTTATGTAACGTTAATGGCAAACCACCGCCAGCGCTTTGCATTGTGGGACACAGTAGACGAGGTAGACTGGTCCGAAGCATACTGGAGATCTTTTCAGAATCAATACGACATCCAGGTATTTTTGGCATAATGCACATTTTGCTTTTGTTTGCATACTGCATACTACATCCTACATTTTGGCCAAATCAGTACTTACTGCTAGTATAGTAGGCGGTTTCAAATACAGCCAAAGTGTCTTAGTAAGTAGTCCACCACGAGCCTCCAGAACAGCTTCAGTGCTCCTTGTCATAGATTCACCAAGTGTGTTGAACTCTACTGGAGGGATGAACAGCCTTCTTCCAAAAGGTATTCCCTCATTTGGTGTTTTGATGATGGTGGTGGTGGAGAGCGCTGATCAAAAACCTCTCTTGCCGGTGTTCATTTGGGTTGAGATTTGGCGATTGTGAAGGCCATAGCATATGATTCTCATGATTTTCATCAAGCCCTTGATTACGTTTGTCATTTATCACATTTATACAGTCATCCGTGTGTACATGTGATATGGTCTAGTTTTTGACGTATCACAACTGCTCAAGTGAACTGTGGTCTGACAGCGACTGGTAGACATGAATTTACAGGACAGCAATGAGAAATGCTGGCCAGTGGAAGACAAGGAAAAGACATCGAAGGGCTGAATGTGTCTGCCTTTGGTTTCCTCAAACGAACTGAACGTAATAGTTTAGGTTTTCAACATGCCAGTCGGATTTGTCATGAAGTCCTTTCAGTCTGTCCAGAAAGCTGGCTGGATAAATAATGAATCAGACATGCCTTCTCAAAGTGTGACTCCAACCATCCATTGGAGTCATTCACTGTCTTAACATTTCAATTGGCATAAATATGGCCAGTCTACCGGCTTTCTCACAGATTCCATGTATGTACAGCTCTATGTATATTGTACATAGCATAATTGTGACTATGATCTCAGTAGCCGGCCTAATGTACAGAATGAAATACTCACGCAATGGACCACACACGCACACACCATTTGGATACTTGACTAACTCAAAACTATTAGTTAATCATTTTGTGACATGCCCAGAGGGCCATGTTGTCCCCTCGCTTTAACCAAAGAGAGAGAAGAAAGCGAGAGAGAGAGAGAGAGAGAGAGAGCAAATGAGTGCACTCCCTCCCTGAAAGCTACTCAGCGCTGCCGTGACAGACAGAAAGAACAAACGCAGGGAGGAAGAGGGGGGAAAAAAGACGTCAGGGACCGAGTGAAAGAACAGAAAAGGGAATGCGAAGCTGGCTGGGGCCGGAGAGTATGGTGCTGAGAGAAGAGACGGCGAGTGTGAAAGCAGAGTGTGGTCATTATATCTGCCCTTCAGCGCGCCCCCCCAACTCTCTCTCTCTCTCCCTCTCCCTCGCTCTCTCTCTCCACGTTGCCAGGCGAGAGTTTGAGTGTAATGTGCGGTGACAGAGTGAGACGATGAAGAATAATTCCTGTATTCAGAGCTGCCACCGCTCGCCCCTCCTCCTCTTCATCCTCATCCTCCTCATCCTCTCTCAACTCCACTGACAAGTCAGGCCTGGATATCATTGTATCATTTATCCCAGCCTCGCCTCTGCCACTCTGCCTCATTTGCCCAGAGGGAAGTGTGAAAAGTGTGCGTGTGTGTCTACATGTGTGAGGGTCTCAGTGTGTGAATGTATTTGTGTGTGTATGTGTCTATGCGTGTTAGTGTCAGTCTGCACTTGTGTGGATGTTGTGTGTGTGGGGCTCTTTAGCTGACTGCAAATGGGCTTTTGTGGAGTTTTTTGGAGACTGCACTTAACAGCTCGCTCAAGGGAGACACACACACACACACACACGGCTGTAAGGGTTCACAGAAAAGGAGGGCGAGCGAGAGCAGAGTGAGAGAGAGAGAATTAGGGCGAGAAAGAGAAAGAGAGAGATGGTGAGAGTGGTGGGAAGCGCTTTTTAAAGCCCCGCTCCCGTGTCTGTTTTGGCTCGGTCAGACAACAAGAGGGCTGCACTTTGTGCAGAGCCTCCGAAATGAACTTGTGGCCGACGGCGATCCACTTCACCCAATCTGTTTCACCACCGACGGCGACACGCAGCAAAACACTTGTTGTCACTGCTGCTTCTGTCGCTCCGCTGACTGGAGTGATGAATTCGCCATGATTTGTGACCCGTCACTCAAACGGCACCCAGGCCATTTTGTCCAAATTGTCGCTCCAGCTGATACTAGTGACTTCCATCGCATGATACTTGAGTGGTTTGGAGTTTAGACTATGTGATGTTACAAGTTACAAAACACACACAGTGATCTTGTACGTTGCACATTGTATACTAACAATTGCACCAGAGCTACATTATTAACTTCTTAGATGACACTGCAATTGCATTGGCGCTAGTCTTTCATCCTATTTCCTCTCAAATGACAATTTAGTGTGATGCTAACCATTAGATTTCAAATGGGAATAAGAAGCGGTAGATTGTGTTTGACCCAAGAGCAGTTAGTGAACATGAGCCAGCTATATTCCATGGGCAGTCTATCCCTCAAGTCAGCTCTTGATGACTCACTCAGTTGGAGAACCAACGTTGAATACCTTGCTGAACCAGTGGTTGCACTTTTGACATAGACTCATGTTTTTTGGTGTCAAGCTGAATTTCATGCAAGTATAATACTGTATCTTGGTCAGACAATTTGTCAGTACGTCTTGGGCAGCCTGTATTGGAAATTATACGAGTCCAAGATTATCCTCTTCTGCAGGTACTCTTTGAGCAGTCTGCACTTAGACAGGGTGAGAAAAAATTTGTGAGGTCCAGTTCATGTCCTTTACTCTAACTCAAGCTTTTACCTTCTGAAGGGAGTCTTAGGGCCTCAATGCACACCAAAGATTCCTTGTTGAAGCATCTAAAAGCATCTGAAACCCTCCACACCTTTTTGACACTGGAATTTGGGGGACTGTCTGAAACCAACAATCTGAGTGAGGTGCGCAGAGTTGTGGAAGTAGGAAGGACTTGAACTTCAATCTCAAATTCTTTCTTCATTCCTCACACAACTACTTCCAACATTTGTGACATTGACACATAAGTGCAACACCATGAATCATCATCCCCATTTGTACAATTTATTGCTTTGAGACTAAAAAGAAATGCAAAACAGACACAGAAATCTTGTAGAGAGATTAGGGAGGCAGCAAAATGCAGCCAGGAGAAGCTATGATGGCAGACTTTTCACATGCCCTTTAACTGTGGCTACTCAGAACAGGTAGAAACACTTTTGCCTTTAGACATGGTTGAATGACACATCATACTCCCTTGTTCATTTTAAGCATACTGTTACACATACACAGGTTGTGTAATATGAATCATGGTGGACGACATTAAAACCCTCTAGAGGCTTGAGGAGCTCTTCAAAGCATTAAAAAGCATTTTACTTAAAAGGGCCTAGAAACATTATTTAAATCATCTGCAAATCATCTTGAATTCACAGACATTAAAGAACCACACAAACGTAGTACTGCCCTCTGTATACACAATGCAAAGAAGATGCCAAAATTGGCTATGAGTGTCTGAGTGACATTTTGTCATTAGCTGATCCCTGGGAATACTGTACGTGCATACAATATGGAAAGCCGATGAGGTCATTATTCAACTCCTTTTCCCTGCCGTCTGTTAAAATAGTTTTATGTCGTGAGCTGTAGTTTAGCAACACAGCAACACGGCAAAACAGCAGTCAGTATTTGTGCACGCAGCTCTATGCACCTGCACACTCTGACCGGCATAGGGTGTGCTAGAACCCCCGCTGCCGACTGCTGTGTATTCCTTGGTCTCCATCTGAATGCCATCCTGTACAGCGACTACAACGCCAGTGTGCATCTGTTTATGCCGGTGTATGTAAGGAAATTAAGTCAACTTTTTAACAATACAAATGTTCAAAAAGTGCTCAAACAACAAAACATCAACTTTCCAATATAGTAACATTACTTTTGGAATTTCTATGCAGGACAAAAATTTTGAATATCTTGTAAACAATTTGATTCTGCTGGCAAAATACTATTTATACAAATGTAGATATCCTGTTTTTGAAGCATTTAGAAATGTATTTGCCGTCTTTTTGAAATCCTTGAGACATATGAATTGTAAGAATTCATTAAAACTACTTGACTTCCTAGAAATAATCCCTTCTCTGACACACGTTAATGTATTTATTTATTATTCATTTATTTTTATTATTTTACTTCCTAATTGAAATGATTTGCTTTTATCAGTATTTGTGGCAGCCATGTTCTCAGTTTTTAATGTCATGTTCTACAGATGCCTGTTTGAACTTCTGTATTCAATAAAAAAAAAAGTTGATTGCTCCATGCGCCAGCACACAGCGTTCACAAACGCAGACTGCCGTTTGCAACAGCGTTTTTTTTAATGGCAGCTGCCGATATAATACTATATTAACATATCGACATCGAAGAGACGATGCATGTGCAGAACACGTCGGTGTACGGCCAGTGTAGTATGTACAGAACTGCATGTATTCACATTAGTTTGGGAGTATATCAAGGACTTAATAGAACATAAAACGAAATGTCATGTGCATTATTTATAAATTTGTCCAATTTCATGAAAAGAAGATCCAGGTTTTTTATGCAAACCCATAATGAAAGCATCTGAAACAGTACTTAGACTATCATGGGGCATTAAACCTCTGAACTCCAGCGCAATTGCAGTGATTCTGCTGTGTTGCATATGATTCAGGTCAGATTAACACATCCCAGAGACAACCAGCAGTGTTGTGCCAAAATATGTATCCCTTGAGCAACTAGGACTGTTTATTTCGGAAGGCTACATTCAGTCTTTATTATCTCGTGTTACTTTATCATTTTGCTACAGGAAAACACATCCTTGAATAACTCAAATGATGTCCACTTCCTCCCTAGTGTGAAATCAGAGTGAGGACACACTCTCAAAGGAAACATTTTTGGGGAAAGCTGATTTTTGTGAAGTGGTTCTATTCAGTTTATTAGTTTTACAGTGGCTAGGTAATCCAGCAAACTTTTTCGCATCCATCATATCAGAGACACATACTGGAACATATATAATTTTATGAGATAGCAGCAAGCTCGGGCAACACATAACATTGTAGCCACAGTGTTTGCATTCACACACACAGTCACACTTTAAACAGACAATGTGTTTTTGGGAGTGCATACACTCAACACACATGTATACACACATTCTGCTCACACCCTGTCACACTGACTCTCGTGTACACACATATATTACACACACAATCTCTCCTAACATGACCCTGCATGCTGGTGTGTGTGTGTGTATCAATAAAATATGGTGGCATGAATAAGTGATAGGGTACATAATGGAGAGGCAGCTGAGCCGAGCTGAGCCAGGCCAGCTTTCCACAACACTGGAACTTCCTGTCAACAGAATGTCCAACCAAGGACATGTCTGTGATATATATCAGTCCTCCTTCAAAGAAATGGGCTGGAGCAAAACAAAGAGAAGAGGATAGTGGAAGTAATGGGTCAGTAGACAAGTTCTGGAAATTATAGAAGCATTTGATAAAAAAGAACTTGAGATTTTGACCAAAATCTACTTTATCTTAACTCCTCTAACTTACTTTCCAAGTCTGTTCCACGTGGCTGTCTATGGGTGTGAAGTTCGGACAGCTGATAGTTGGGTGTCAGCTGCTGTACAGCATTCCATTTACAAGCTATACTATCAAAAAATCACATCTAGGAAACAATAAACGAACATGAACATTATGAAACAGTCCATGTGAATTTGGTATCTTCTTTTACTAACAAAATCTGACTCTCATGTTTTGGAGGTCAGAGGTTCCCAAATTATATGATTGCTCCACAGCATGTGCCCGCTAAATAATCCCAAAGCAGCCCGCAGCTGCTTGTGATTCTGCTACTTTTCAAATCATACATAGTTAAACTTTCAGTATGATCTATAATTGTTCTTATTGAACTGGCAAGATTTAAGAGAAAACAGTACATTGCTTCACATCAGTGGAGGGAGAGATGTACTATAAAGGAGACAGATGCTGCGCTATGTATGTTCATATGGTCTCTTGTGCTCATGCTTTAGTGAAATTAGCTGTTTGTTAGACAAAGGTTGTTGTTCCAGAGTCATTCCCCAGTACTCATATCCGTTAAAAACATCTGTTGATTTGACAAATACCCTGCTCATCTTGACCTTAAACAATGTTGGTTGTTTAGGTGACTCATTTCAGAGGTTCATGTTGAATTCCACTGCACTTTAAAGAGTGGCTCTAAATTAAAATGAAGTAATTGTAGCTGAAGAAAGTGATCTGAAGGTGACAGCAAAACTGTCCTTTATAGTAGTGCTTTACACAGGTATGACTGATTTGTACCTGAGTATAATGACAATAAAGATCATTCATATATATTACATATTAATGTTATTAAAGACCTAAAGGTCCTAATTATAGTTCAATATTCAATTCAATTCAGTTTTATTTATATAGCGCCATATCATAACAACGTTATCTCATTGCACTTTTTCATAAAGAGCAGGTCTAGACCCAATCTTTATGTTTACAGAGACCCAACAATTCCCACCATGAGCAGCACTAGGAGACAGTGGCAAGGAAAAACTCCCTTTTAACAGGCAGAAACCTCGAGCAGAACCAGGCTCTGGGTGGGCGGTCATCTGCCTCGACCGTTTTTTTCATACAAAATACAGTTGTAGGCTATATCTTGATATCTTGAATGAACTGTTGTTGCAAAAGTATTGAAATGCAGTGACACAGTACAGTAGTTCTGGATGACTGTAGAGTAAAAGGCAGCTTTTTATGTGATAGTCGATATCTTGCATGCTTCTGGTCTGTGCACTGACCTTTACATTTAGCACCATGGAAACACATACACGGTATTTTATACCACACATTCACATCTTTCTTCTTCAGACAGATCAGATTCACTATTTTGGATATATGCAAGATCTAATTTTATCTGCCTGCACAGCGGATATTACATGTACTGTATGAACTAACAAGCATGAAACCCATACAGGCATGATGACATGCAACAAAGATTCCCAGCTGGAATCGAACTGGGAACGCCAGGGTCATATGGTATAGAGAAGCGAAGTCCCTCCCCTTCCGGTGGACCACAATGGGACCTTATTTCAGAAAAAATATGTACAGTAGTCAACAGCAAGAGACAAAACTTTTTTTTATCCCATCCGAACTGTGCCATGAATTACACATTTTTGTCAATTTAAAAGATAATTTTGCAAGTCAAGAAAGTCACAGTTTGTCATAAAACTATATGTAAAGACTGAAAATACATCATTAGAAAGACTACACCCCCAAATGTCGCATAAGTGACGTCAAAACTTTCTCTCTCCACAAGCGACCCAGAGCTGCTGAAGCTACAATGCCTGTGTGTTTTGTACCAGCATGTAGTCACACGAGCAACGGGTCTTGCTTGTTCTTTCGCTTCCCAGCTGATAAAGGACCAGGAGTCGCTGGATAAAACACATCAGGCAAGAAAACATTACACTGACAGCCATGTTGGTGTTGGTGACGACGAGAACTGTAGTTCACTGAGTGGTTTCAAACAAAAGTAAATGGTACTTTGCCTCTCTATGCGTCGCATGCCCACATGTCAATATTTTTAAGCCTATCCCAGAGTGAGTGCATATGTGAGAAACTATAAGCGGGAAAATGTAATATTTGCTATATATAAAGAGATATATAAAGACAACCAAAAAGCAGTCCAATCTCAACTCCCCAACATGTAAAACATCCAGATCCTTATGAGACACTAACTCCACTGATACCCAACGTTATTCAGTTCTTCTAAGTGCATTAACAGCTCTATCATGGTAGAAATTTCACCGCTTAAACTCATAACTGACATTGGCTTTGCCTTTCTGGTGTGAGACAGCTTCCACACATTAGCACGTTTTACAGGCTGCTCCCCCTCTGAGGCTTTTGAATACAATCATATCTTCTCCTCTATGAGATGAAGGTGGGCAGCACACTGGTAAACAAAGTGTATCAATCAAATGAGATCTAGACTGACACAGGCAGAGAATGAAAGTGAAGCAATGATATCATGTTCTGTGTGTTTATGCCCATACAGACTGATAGTATAACAAGACTTGCTGTACATTGAGGATCTGTGCAGCCACGTGTCCATGATGAAAGCTCAGCCATGATTTTGCCACATTAAAACAATTAGAGCTGACGTATGAAAAGCATCTGCTTCATGTTGATTCTATGGCGATAATGTTATCTCTCTTTTCCACTCCACGCCACTCAAATACAAGCAAAAGCAATACAAGGATGTCTTATTCAGTAATTAGGAAATGATCATCTTAATGATGAGCACAATAATCTTCTGGAACAGAATGACAGTAATTTGGGAGGAAGATTGCACAAGATAGCAAGAGCTTCCTCTTACATTGGTAGCTATTTCAAGCCTCTGATTGTTTTGTGTATGTTGTGTTTTCCTATTAAGAGGTTAGAAGGAAACCCAGAAAAGCCTTTGGATTGGTTGATGAAGAGGATTACAGCCTGCAATTTAAACCGATTCTCTTCATTGGATCATTAGCTGATGAATACGTTCTGTAATAGTGGAGCTAGGTCTTAAAAATATAGTATCCATGTACTCTAACATTTCAAAGCATGCTAGTTAGAATTTCTCTAGACATGAATGTCTGCTGTAGAACTAAGAGAGAGAAAAGTAATAATTAATCTAAGTAAAATAATTGGCAAACTTTAAAATAATCTGATGCATTTATGCAGATATGATTACTATGTGGAATGAATCATTATCTGAAAATAAACGTGCACATGATTGCAAATGTGAAACATGGTGACCAAATTAGCAGTACTGTCTCAAACAGAGATTCTATTTACATATTTAATTTTTGTCACTTGGACAGGCAATGTGACTGAGAGGATAGTGATTTATCACCATATCCTTCATTTATGTTTCACTTTACATCAATGTGCAAAATACCCAATGGCAATGGGGGGTCTGTTTTTCTTTAAATTATTTTTATCTTGCAATTGTATGTATTTTGGACTGGTTTATGTTTATTGGATTTTAGAGACTTAAATGAGGCTTTTAAAAGATGTAGTGGAGTAGCAGATCTGCAGAGGTTTAATATATATAATCAACCATGTTTTTTAGTTTGTACAGTTATAGCAGCACCAGTTTTATATGCATGCTAGCACCTGCATAATTTGGAAGATATACTGTGCATAAGCTGCCTATTCAGTGTTGTTTTTTGTATTGCTCCTAACCTTTCTTGATGCAAGGAAACTTTACAGAATTAACAAATAGAAAACGAAGCAGTATTTTTGAGGCCGCTAACTTGACGGTTTCAGGGAGTTCTGGGCGTTAATTAGGGATGTGACCCCCATACAAATAGCCCTTATGCATGGACTTTCTGTCCTTTGTGCACACGGCCAATCCAGAATCTGGATATGGCACGAAAATTGTCTAGTGTCTTGATGGCGCTACCAACAGCAGTTCATTTGACTGTGCATCCTTACAGGTTGTTCGTGTTCATCTGCTGTTTTTGAGTGTAAGCCTTCCACCCTCTTCTCTCTTGACCTGCATCTGACCTGTTCAAAGAAAGCAAAGAAAGTGTATTTGCTTCACATTAAGCCAGATCATGCAGGAAATCATGCTTCTTAAAGGTCAAACCCCAAAGCAGACCATTTTCTACCCAACAACTTGCTGTTCAAACCAAAGCATCATAGATTTGTCCCCTTAGAAAACAGCTTTTCTACTGTATATAAAGGCAATCCATATGTAATGGAGGCTCCTCTTTGTATCCAGCTTCTCGACTACAAGCAGCTTTTCAAAGGATTCTGCTCATTTATACAAACCTTTTTACCTTTTGCCCCTTTGCTGACTGCTTTGCTGGGTTAACCTGTACACATGTACCCATAGTACATCGATGTTGTGCTCAATGGAGCCTTGTTCTTCTTCTTACCAGCTCTTTAGTCCTACACAAGTTTGCTTTCATTTGCTAATTAAAGTTCCAATCCAACAATATGGGCATTGGCTTTCAAAAACACCTACTGTTTCACTCTAACTGAAGTGCCGTGCCTAATGAATGACTCTTCATTTTGCATCAAGGCAGAGTTAGAGTCAAATAATAATTTCTAAGAAGCAGACATACACATAGACATGCAGGAGTATTTTCACCACTGTTATGTGATAATATTGACCACATCTCACACACACACACACACACAGTGTTCAGCAGCAGCCTTATCTGGCCCTTACCTTGGTGTGGTTATGGGGCTGGTCAGATATGTGATGTGATGATGAGCGACAGCCTCCTGACACTGTGTTGTCTATGAGTTTCCTCAGCGGACACCAACACCAGCAACCTCTTTCAGCTGAGACCAGCCCACCTGTCCAAAACCATTGACAGGGGTCTTCCAACATGCTTGTCAAAGGACATCAAACCACGTGTATGTGAGTGTGTGTGCTTGTGTGTTCAGGTTAGGGTGTTTTAATGGTCTACAGAGTGGGATCTGTCCTCCACCATAGGCAGTTTGCTCATGTAGTGCTTACCCAAGTATTTGAATGTGCTTACTGTTGATGCACTTTCTTTTTAAAATGCTTATGTGAGCCTCAAGAACATTTTTGATGCATGTAGAAAATGCATAAAATTTCCACAAACCTCACCCTGCATCAGCAGAGATAACAGAAGTAGTGACTGCTTGAAACTACATACAGATGGGTGACAAATTAAAGGAAAACCCATCATAATGTGTTAGTAAGGTGCTTCAGTGCTCCTTGGCATAAACTCTCCAAGTCTCTGGGGTCTAACACCATTTTTCCAAAAGATATTCCCTCATTTGGTGTTATTATGATGGTGATGATGAACACGTCGCTCCAGAATCTCCTATAGCTGTGGGAGATAGTTGGGTTGAGATGTGGTGACTGTGAAAGCCATAGCATATGATTCACATCATTTTCATACTTGATATATATACTTATACATACTTGTTTGTTAAGTTTCTTCATTCATTTATTCAGGTTTTTCATTTAGTTCACCACCAATCTGTACATCCTGCACACGTGGACCTTGAGTCTCAGATGTATAGACATCTATGATGGCTTCAGTGCAAAGCTGCAAGCTGCATCTGAACCTGGAATGGGGCTCAAAATGGAATATACTGTAAGTTTTGAAAGTGAATTCTGTTCTTTTTGGATTAAGGCTGCAGAGAGTCAAAAAGTTGTTCTGCATTTTTTATTTGACCAAAGGGAATCCAAAAGTAACAATTATTCAATAACCGAGAATTACATTTTATCACAACCTGGCTCAAGGCTCGAAGAACTTACATAACATAACTAAAAGGGAAATTACAACAAAACCAAACATGGTGGAAGCCAGGAGAGAGAGGAAGACTGGCTGATTGCCACCAGCTTGTAGTCTTGCAGCCAGACCAGGTGAGCGGAATCTCCCAAACGACCTGACTCCGCCCACCAGGCTCCTGGTGGGAGAGGCCTGCTCAGAGGGTTGTCACACATTCTTAGCATGTTAAGTCTACTCATCAAAGTAATTGCTGCGATCTTCTGACAACATTGCCAAAAAGAGGTCCAATGGAGCAACACGCATGAGCGACCAGACAATCGGACAGGTTCATAACAAGCCAGCACTTTAGCTAGATTAGCTACCGCTGTATTTGGAGGTGAAGCCGAAAGTAAGCACACCCATAATGCTGCTGGTAATCACTCAGTGTACACAAAAAGCACTGGCCCTATTTTCATGGCGGTGCAATGACCAGTGCCAGTAGCGCTCTGACCGTTTGGTATTTTCCTTTGCTTTGCCCACCTGTGTGGTATTTTGGTGCAGACGGGCGGGACTAACGCCGTTGTCAAGAATCAATGTGTGCCAGAATCAAGGAGGAGAAATAACAACAATGGCAACGGCTATAGACAAGATAGATGCTGCTATAGAGGCTGTTCTAAATCGATGAAAAGTACCGATTGCTTTAAAATCCAAATGGCATGTCTTCTCAATATCGCCCAACATCATAGTTTGTTTTTACTTTGCCCCACTCCACTCTTAAAACCAGCTAAACCAGTATGTTGGCATGGCTACGCATCAATGTTGACTGAAAATGACATTCAGGCGGATACGTTGATCTCTAGTGATTCGTCAGGGAAAATCGAACACCCCCCCCTTCAGAAAGTCCTCAAATGGTCTAATCTGCAGTTGAATTACTTTTAGTTAGCTGTATGTGTGTTTGTTGAATATACAAATTCAGCTGAACATACTCAATACAACATTCTTTTCCATATTTGCTGTTTATGTTACTCATTTGATAGACCAGTCTGGGTCTGTTGTTGCTCTCTTTTGGCCCATGTCTAAGAGAAGCAGTCAGCATATAAAAGCAGTTCCATACAGTGTCCAGTGGTGAGGCGGCTGTCAGTCTGCTCTGGGTAAGTAGCCAGTCAAAGCCTGGGTCACCACTAGGTTTTCATTAGAGGCCTAATTCAAAGCGGTCCACATAGAGTGTCAGGAGTGTCTCGGCCTGTTGTTGGCACCCCTTATAACACACTCTAATGAGCAGCCGCTGGGAAAGTTGTGGTCAGCTGTGTATATGGAGCGGGTGTAGCTTAGAATATAGGGTCAGAGAAGACGAAGAGAAAGTCCCCACTCAAGGGCTGGAATTAGCCCCATGAATCACTTACTTTCTTTTTCATTTGTTCCTTAATCACGCAACCTGTTGAGTATCATGATTCATGGGACTAGCTGCTGGCTGTGGTTTACCCTGTGGAGTTCAAGCATAAGGCCGTCATGCATTCTCAGTGGACTTGCCAGTATGTGGGCTGGACACTGTTTTTAAAGGTGCTTCAAGCATCTTTTTGCCCCTGTGATTAGTCGGGAAAGATGTAGCCCTTAGTCTACATCTTTCCCGACAAATCACAGAGGCCAAGATTTTGATGATTTCCAGACTGTAGCATTAACCAGCCTCAACACCAGTGAATTTAGTCAAAATGTTTCCTGTTAACTTGCAAATATGAATCAATACAAAAAATGAGCGATTCACTGAGTTTGATCCAGGCTAGTCCCAAGCGGTTGAGCAGCAGATAAAATGAAAGAGGTTTCACCATCCAGCACATGGCTCCATTTGAACCCTGCGCATACCATCTCCCTGATACAGTGTATATGGTGTGTGTGTCTTCAGCCGCATTAATGTGCGCTTTCCTTTACACAAGAGAGTGTGTTAAGCCTGGCTTTTCACAGTCCATCAGGATGATCTCCGGTAGATGTTAATGAGCTTTCGCACTAATGTGGGCTCAATCATCCAACTGGACAGCTTTCTAATGATTGTGCAGGGCAAGGGCTCACATAGCGATGCTGACATGCTTTCATGTGTAAAACATTTATAAGTCCTTATTATAAATTGTATTTTATAATAATATATAATTTATATATTATTGGTCTTGGACTCAGTATCTTAAGTTATAACATGCCAGTGCTATTGATTAATGACAATGGTAAAACAAAAAAACAAAAAAAGACAACTATATATGTTATACGACACTGTTTGGGTGGTAGATATTGCGGTTGTAGCCTTTTCGAAAAGGCATTTGAGAAGTAGTTCTTGGAGTTTATTTCCCTCAGAACCCTTCACAGATGTTTTCAACAGCATTCCCATTGGTCTTATCTTTAGTTCCTGTTGAGGTAGAAACTCATTAGTCATCATTTCCTTAGCACAGCTAATCTTACCCTCCCACCTTGGTATTGAGCTAAAACAGGCAACATTGGGGAGAAAGGCAGCGCTAGGTATTTGGTTGTGTGCATCTCACCTAAATTAGGAAACTGTATGTCAATGCAACATGTACAGTTTGTTCACGTTAGTGAGTGTCCACCAACACAGATACATCATCAGTGACAGTCGTGTCCTTGGTAATATTTTTGGAAATTTTGGAGATTTTAAGGACCTCAGTGTTTCTATAATCCTGGCTACAGCTCTAATTATCACTGCAGGTGGAAACCATAAAAGACGAGTGGAAGCATCATTGCTCTGGATTAATTTATAATTTCCACATGGAGAGATGTCATTGCCATGAGTAGAACCATCATCAAAGCAGGTAGAGACAAACCCATGGCTTGTAGCACCACCATCATCATGAATAGAATTTCACCACAGTTGAAAATGCTAGTGGAGCATTTCCAAATGTAGCATTTTGCTAGAAAGTCATAGAGGGGGGGCCAATTCATTCATTATAAAGGTCAAACCTTGTAATAGCAGTGACTAAATCAACATAAGTATTGCCTGTTGGTGGGTTAATTTTAAAAATACTGGTACCAGCCCGAAGGAACCCACATTTGATCCAACGCCAATATGTATGTTAATTATTCTTCACATAGGCAAGTGTGTATGCACTTCTGTATAAGTGCAAGTGCGTGTGTGTGTGTGTGTGTGTGTGTGTGTGTGTGAGACTGTTGGGGTTGGAATGTGACGTGAGAGCACTAATCAGAACCAGCTGGGGCCAACGGTGAGATTAAAGTTAAAACACAAAAACAATCAGCTGGGATAAGTATACTATCGCTATGGGTTACTGCCCCCATCCCAGTGTCTCAGGGGGAGAGAGGGACAGAGACAGAGAGAGAGAGAGGATGGATGGACAGATGGATGGAACTCTACCCTGCCTGGCTGGCACAGACCCTCTGATTAAGAGCTCCTTTGTATTCTCTTTGATCCCTTCCTCTCAGTGGTGAGTCTAGTCTCACCACAACATGCACATGACACACACCGACACACTGCTAGTCAGGGCCACAGGAAGTGCTCTGTATATGTGGCTTTGTGTGTGTGTGTGTGTGTGTGTGTGTACTTATATATCTGCACTTATGAGGGCCAAATGTCCTCACAACGATAGAAAGACGAAACAAGTTTGTTGGCCATGTTGTTGTAGTTCTCACTACTAGATAGGGTTAGCATGGTGTTAGGGTCAAGCTTAGAATTAGATTAAAGTATAGATTATAGTTAGGTCAGATCTGAGGGGCCAGGCTTAGAATTAAGATCGTTCTATGGTAAAAATGAATAAATAAGTGTTAACTCAAGGTCCACTTAATAGCTTTTTCCAAAGCTTTTGACAATATCTCACGGTCTTCCTCAGCAGATGGAGTTTTCTTTGTTTTCATGCAGATAGCTCAGTTGCCATCACATAATCACGTAAAGGATGGACGTGATTCGGTCAGGTGATAACAGGCGAGAACAACACTGAGGTGGATTGTGAAATGTAGTTGAAAGCTTTGGAAAAAGCTAGGAATTAGACATCCGGAGGGAGCTCAGAGTAGAGCCGCTGCTCCTTCGGGTCGAAAGGAGCCAGTTGAGGTGGTTCGGATCAGGATCATGCCTCCTGGGCGCCTTCCTTTGGAGGTTTCCTATCCAACTTGGAGGAGGCCCCGGGGTAGACCCAGAACACACTGGAGAGATTATATATCTCATCTGGCTTGGGAACGCCTTGGGATCCCCCAGGAAGAGCTTGGAAATGTTGCTGGGGAAAGGGACGTCTGGACTACCCTGCCTAGCCTGCTACCACCATGACCCGGCCCCGGATAAGCAGCAGAAAATGGATGGATGGATGGATGGAAGGTCAGGGTTAGGAATCTGGTTTAGAGTTAAAGGGAAATTCCGGTTTCATAAAACTTATTTTCCTAGTTTTGGCTATTGTCCATATCATTAATAATAATATTGGTCTCACCAAGTTAATGACTGAGGTTGCCCCAGGTTAGTCAAACTTATTTGGAAGAGAAAACAAAGGCAAATGGTAAAATTATTCCCCAAATTGTCCACTGAAAACATCCCATCACAATTTACAGACTAATTTCCTGGTTCAACTCTGCCCAACTGTGCTATAGTAAGTCCTAACCCTGTACTGACTTAGACCTGACCCTTTGCCCTACCCCAAACCTAGTCCAGTCAATTGTCATGATTGCAGAAACTTTGAAAATAAGGCACAAATTCAAAAATTATTTAGCATTACCTCAAATTAAAAACAATTTTAGTTGTAGTGATCTTGTCATGTTCCCCAATTTCTGCAATTACTTTGGTGAGTAACCAAACTGATAGGAATGATGGACAAATCTACAAAAAAATGACAATTTGTAATAAAAAAGAATTTAGGTAGGTATAAAATGATGATGTGACAGTGTGTTCTATATTGCAGGCTTTTCAGTTACAGCTACAGTATTTGTTGTACTTTGCATTTGAGACTAGATTTAGCCTGTGTTTTTGTATGAAAAGTGTGTATGCTGGAGTCTGTCTGTGTTTGTGTGAGAGTATAAGAGGATTAAGGCCTGTTCACAGCCGAGGGTGCAGACTGGGCCGTTTCTGATCATTCCCTCTGTATGTCCGATTGGCTGATGAGGTATTAACTTGCCGTTGTGTTGTTATATGTGTCTCTGTCGGATTGTGTGAGGACATGTCTCCAAAAACAGCTACATTTTCTTGCTTGTTCAACACTGCCAAGAACCCCCCACCCCCACCCCCTCCATCCAACTCTGGCCTGAAAAACCTCCCCCCTTATCTCCAGCTGTGGCATCTGCTGCTGTTTTACTGATAGCTTTTTCGACTCTGTATCTTACGTTGACTTGCACTTTCTTTTGAAGTCTGGCCACTGGTGTCATCCCAGAATACAGCTCCAGTCCTAGCAGCCATACAGAGTCAACACCAGCAACAGAATGACTTCCAAGATTAGGCTATACACGTGCTAATATCTGGAGACAAAGCCTTATTGGTCAAGAACTTTTTTTTTTTAGTGACCAACAATGGTCAAAATGCTATTTGAGGATTTTTTCCCCTGACAAGAATAAAACTGTGGACAAAACTGCATACTATATCAAAATAGTCACATTTAATTTCACATGCATATCATTTTTGGCATTGATATTGACATTTTTAAAGATAAGCCACTATATATTAGCACAAAATATTTATCAGCCGGCTCAGATCAGCCATCTTTTAAAAGCAAGTCAAACCCTACAGTAGTTTCAATTTCTTCATTGGCCTCTCTCCAGAACAGCATTATCTACACATCACGTCGGACAAAACCACCTTGTAAATAACCATATTACTTTACCTAGTGACATCAGCCCCAGAGGAAAAGATCCCCAACATTAGAGCGCTGGGGGATTGTGTCGGGGGCGTGAGAGGTTAAGACGTGTTGAATAGCTGGTAGGCGTCACACAATGAGGTGGATTAGGCAGCACTAGAAAGGGCCTTTAGGGCTTTACTGGGGTGTTCAGCAGCTTACAGCGCCTACAATAACACTGCAACAGTGCAGATCCAGCTGGTCTAGCTGGGGTTGGCAAAAAGGCTAGCAGGGAGGGCAAGTGGCTGGCAGTTACGGTCAGAAGAAAGGAAACTGTGAAGAAGAATACAACTAAGGAGTTACTAATGGGTAAAAAGAGGCATAGCAGCATTTTGCTAGAGATCCCCTGGATCCTCCTGAAGGACCTCTGGGTGTCACATTGTCATTGAGGCGAGGAGTTGGCAAGCAGCAGCAGTGCAGGGCTGCAGAGTAGAGGTGAGGCTCAGTCTCAGTGGCTCCAGCACTTGTCTCTGCTTGCCTGGAGCCGTGGCTGGAAAGATGATATCATTACAGATGACCCATATTCTTACAGATCAAGCCAGGCACTGTGGTGTGCTGTGATACTATATATACATGAATACAGACATTGTGCCGAATTAGACTACTCTATCAGTTTGCTGATATTGGACAGTCAGTGCGGTTTTCCTCTTAAATGATAGTTTTTTGTTTGGGGGGGGTTGTTTATAAGGCAATTTTTTTGCTTTTGCTACATCCTTTAAACATGCTCACTGGGCAGGTGCAAGATTATATAGCAATAACATATATATTGTATTTCCCCACACTATACAGCCTGCCCCCAATCTTCCAACCCCATTCCCGCCATGGCAACATTTCATAACCACCTGACCCCATCCACACCCCCACCCCACAACCCTACAACCTCAAAATAAAATAAAAATATCTAGGAGGTTACAGAAGGCAAAAGAAATTGCAAATGCATAATAAATAAATATATATATGAATAAATGAAAACAGAAAATATTGTTATATATTTAAACGAGTACCATAGTCCCATTGCACAGTGAAGAGTCATACTCTTAACCAAACTAATAAGTGGAGAACAATATTACATTATCACCAAGTATTTTGCACAAAAGAAGTCTGCACATTGCTGCTATATTGTTTAGTCCCTTGCATTCAGCTCAGTGATATATCCATACAAAGTATGTCCAAATATACAGTTGATATATGAAAGGTGTGACACATTATTATTATTATAGTTTCTATTGCAATTGCTAGTATGTAGTAACAATATTGTTATCCTGGGTTTCAGTGGAGACATATGAGAGCTGCAGGCCCAAATTTTGGAATTTGCTGGTTAAAAAATGATTAGCAACTTCATCCAATAAAGTACATGTATTGGCCTTATAAATCCACACATTATCTGAAGCCAGAGAAGTGTGAACCAGCAGTTCTCACCTCTTCTTGGGTTTACTGCAGCGTTTCTGCCCTGTGTAGTGTTATTGTAGTGGAATTAAACAGGAGGGGGGTGGGAGGGGGGGCTGGTTCGGCGGGCACCGCAGAGTGGCACATTGCGTGTTAGCCGGGATAATAACAGTGTGGTTTGTATTAGGTTTCCTGGGCTAAAGTAAGAAGCTCCCACTTCCTGCATGCCCTCCGTGACAAAAGATAGTATCCCCATTCGCTTCTGAACATCTGCAGGACACACACACACACACACGCTGCGGTTTAATGTCAGTACAGTATGAATTTGAAAAGACTCTTAAGATAATTAGATCTCCTGTTCATCTCAAGCTCACTGATGTGTTCCACAGTTAGCTTTTGACTGACAGCAGTGCGCAGTTCAACATCATCTTGAACTGCAGAAAGAATTCATAGCATGATATTCTGGCACAGTAAAAAATCCAGCAGTGGAAACTGTTTTAAACTGACATCAGGAAGAAACTGTAGGCCAGAACAGAGAACAGCTACAGAGAGCATCTCAGCTTTTCTCTTTGTTCTGTATTTACGCTGGTTTTTAATGTTAATGTCACATCAGTATCTATTATTGTTTTTTTTCCACATTCATTCACCCAAAACACTTTTAGCGTCTTCACACATACAGTGAAGCCCGTTTGTATAAATGACAAGTGAATAAGCAGCAAAAGTACACTGGAGTGTGGTGGCTAAGGGAGTGTTCAGACCAAAAAGGCATTAAAACAACGCAAGGCAATCTACCCGTGCATGTCCTGGTGGATTACTTTGTAACGTAATTTCTACTGTTTACTTGGCAATCATCGCGACAAAAGATAAAATAATTACCACCTTGATAACTCCACAGTTGTACAATACTTCTTCAGAATTTTTCAAAAGTCTATGCAGTGTTTTGGGGGATGATAGGCCAAACTCATGGATCTGTTACTTAAACTCATCATCTTACCGGTAACAACAAGCTAACAACAAGTCCCCACCAACGCAGCCCCTTTAGTTTTGAAATGCAGCGCTGACTCTCCGGAAAAGCAGCAATTTTATCACATTCATTCCCCAGACCAGCACATCCAGGCTCCCGTACCTTGCCTACTTCTTCTGTCTGCGGCACATCCGGTGTGTGCTGCAGGAGTCAAGTGACATGCGTCATATGATGCAACACTACGCAACATGGCCAGTGTGTGTTGCACACTAAGCTGGAATTATGCTTCTGTGAATATGTGATGGGTAACCGTATACAGGTCAGAGGCTCACAGAGGGGCTGACATACAATCCTTTCAACACGCCGTGCAGACGTGCACATCAAACAAGCTGATTGGTCGATCCAACTCCTGTCGGGAGGTAGGTTAAAGCAGAGCAAGAAAAAAAAACATTAAGGTTGTAAAAGTAGTATGTGCAAGTATGAAAGAAACAGCCACGTGAGCACCCCCCTCGTCTGCGTGCTGCCCAGACGAGCATGTTCATGTAGTAGCAGTAAACATGTACACTTTTGTTGTCATGTACGTGCATTATCAAATCCTGCTCTCAATTTGCTGATGACAGTCATACTCTGTCATGGATGCACACCGCTGTGCATTCACAGGGCGCCGACCACTGTGAGCAGAGCAGCCAGGCAGCAGCAGCAGATTAAATACAGCGAGACGCCTGATGGACGTCACAATACTCTCCATGCATCACAGTCTTAATACTGTGCTGCCACTTACGCGCACGCCATTCTGTCCATATATCTGCGGATATGGGTTTCAGCATGTAATAACAGTAATTGGTTCCTTATGGAGAGATCCTCCCCAGAGCAGCTTGGTCAGTCCACAGTGAGGGACGTTGAAGGGCTGTGGAGCAGCGTGCCATGTCAGATAAACGCTCTGTCACCCAGAGAATGTTGGGAGAAGCGGTCATTTTGGCTGTGTCCCAGAATAACTGGTGTCCACTGATACTGTGGGTTAATCCCACAGATGTGGACTCCCTCTGTTTATAACACCGATGCAGGTTCAGAGTGGTCAGATGGGTAATTCATGGTAAAGTAACAAGACGGGAAAGTCCTGGGATCAGCCTTTTTATTCTTGCTGTCTGTTAAATCCAGTAATGATGCTGTAAAATGTTGGACCTTGGACTGCCATGTACACTTTGCTTATTTCCTCTAATGTTTGAAATAGCTTTTATGTTAATGTGTGTTGCTGAAACAGTGGGTTAAAGGATAATTATGGTTTATTATAACTTGGACCTTATTTTTTGTAGTTTTTACCATCATTTGTAGTACAACAGGATGAGAAACATGAGCAGGTCAGGTCGTAAACAAACCAACAGTTTATCCAGATTATCTAACCCAATTTATTTGCACCTGAAATGTTGGTAATAATCCCATACTGAGCATGAAAACTGAGAGGACACGCAGCTACAGTAAGTACAGTAGGTCAAAGTTGAACCAAGAAGGTAGTCTGTAAACTAATGGAGACAGTTTGGGAAATAACTCTACAGTTCACCTTTGTTTTACTTTACAAATAAATTAACCCGGGGTTTAATTTACAACCTGTCTGATCCCATGACTGCTTCTGATTCTTGATCATCACACTTTCTTTGATAGTATTAGCAATAGGAAGGCCCAGAGTACAAATGAGATCCAAGTTGTAATAAAGTTGTATTGTCCTTTAAGAAAGATCTCTTAATACTTCAGCTTTTACATAGCTTTTACAGTTTTTCCATATACAGTTGGCAGCTTAAATCTTCTTTTGCTTCTTTAATATGACACTAGTAGTTGCTCTAAAGTTTATCAATGATTAGAGCTTTTGAATATTTGTGCAGCTACAATATCTGAGTTCTAGTATCGATACCAAAAGAGATTTGTTTTTAACTTACTTTGAGGAGCATAAACATGTATTTTTTTTCTAAATCCTTTTTTCCATCATTTACCAAAACAAGCTTAACCGAGGGCTCTTTAAAGATGTCTTAACACAAGCAGCCATACAAGAAACAGGCCAAAATAAAAGAATGCAAAATTGATAACGTTTTGACTTAAATCAGGAGGTGTTTGATCAAAGAACACGCAAACAGTGCCAACTTTTTGTGCTTCTTAGTTTTGAAATACTTGATGCTATGGACACATTTCATTTGGCACTCTTAAGCTTTACAGGCATTTTGTTTCTGTCAGAATAAGGATACAGAGTATCCGTCAGAAGACAAGTTGTGCATGTGGACATTTGGCACACCCAGTTCTGTTTGATTAGCTCAGCTCGTTGGGGTTTAAAACAGATCACCTGATGGCTCCAGCTCAACATTCTGTCTCTCTCCCTCTCTGTCCGTCTGTGTCTCTCTCCCTGCAGAGCTGCAGAGGGAGGGCAGCATCGAGACCCTCAGCAACAGCTCGGGTTCCACCAGCGGCAGCATCCCGCGCAACTTCGAGGGCTACCGCTCCCCCCTGCCCACCAACGAGAGCCAGCCGCTCAGCCTCTTCCCTACCAACTTCCCCTAGAGTCCCGCCTCTCCTCCAGAAACGACCATCACCGTCCACCGTCCACCCCCCCACCCCATGCCTGTCCACACAGCATCACACTGACACACTGATGTGTTGAACTGAAACCAAACCGTGTCAAGGATTTGTGTTTCTCTGTACAGTGTGTTTTGTGTTTTTCTCTTTTCATACAGCTGGTCACAAATCAGTGGGATCCCAGCTACGCACAGTATTAGTATTTTATTTCTTGGGTTGGATTTGAAGGTTGATATTTTTTTATGAAGCTGCCAGTGGCTGTAGCTCTTTTCTTTTTCTTTTTAAATTTGGGCAAAATTATTTAGTGTTCACCTTCAAATTGCATTCATGTCAGGGTGAAAACACCTAGACAAATGTATTGTAGACTTCTAAAAACTCATTTCTTTTAAGGTTGACAGTCATTTTAAGTGTGATAAAGTATAGAGTATTTTGATACAGCTGTAGTCCGGGAGGAATTCTTTTATTTTCACTATCAGATTTTTAATAACAGATTAATATCAGGCCAGCACATCTAACCCTGCTTGTTACCTTGCGGTCGTGTTAAGTCCGAAGCCATTTGACACAGACGTTGTTGGAGACCAGCTGTTCTCTCCTCTCTTCTGTTTCCTCAGCCCGCCACCATTCTCTGTGAGTGTTTGAAGTTTTACGGTGTGCCTATTGTCTGAATGAGCCATAAGAAAGGGAGCGCAGACATAGGAAAAAAAAAATGTTTATTCCAGTCAGTGACGTGATGTGTGTGTGTGTTGCTGCTCTCATGGCCTCTCACTAAATGTTTTTGATTAAATTTGGTCCACTCATGCCTTTGATTTTCATGTAATTACATTTGACAAAAGATGCAGTAATGAGATGACACTATTACTACGTTGCTGAAGTAATTTAGATGTTTACAGTGTAATTGAGATGTGTTTCTGACATCATTTAGATAGATTCTCTACTTGGCCTTTCCAGAGAGTACATTTTAATTGAGCGGAGTAATAGAGGCCGTCACGCTGTATTTTGTACATTAGCAACTTCTGACCAAAATTTTTTTCTTGCCTCTAGTTATAGATCTCTAAAAATGTATTTTCCTTAAATGTACTAGCTTTGCCTGTAGCAAAGAAAATTGACTTTGATGATCAGAAAATCCTTTGTCGCCTGTTAGTTTGCCCGGAGCAGAATGTTTGACTTGGTGAAAACTGAAATGCACTATTTACAGAGTCACCTTAGAAAAGACATTACATGATAATAGTAGCGTACAATTCCACACGGCTGATTGTGTGTTGTTGGACCGGCTGCATGTTAATGGCCTGTTGTTGCCCAGTCACCAAATGAGGGCAAATGCTTGTTGTTGACAGTAAGACTTGATTTGTAAAATACTGACTTCTTTTTCCCAGCGTTCATGCAAGAAAAAAAACGGAATAAAACTTGAGGAAATGAAACTGTCTGTCTTTTTTTCTCACTCTGATTGCTCCTAATTGTGCCGTTCAGATTTCAACCACGGCGGTGACCATCAGCACATAGTACCACTGGTAATTAGTACCATATTTTTTAACAGGCAGTAAACTGTTGTTAAAGGGACTTTTTATGGGCGACTCTGACTCTTTGTTCTCAGAGAATGGAGAAACGAGAGGGCATGTTTGTTTCTCTGCTAACCAGCACAAAACTTCAAGTCCCAAAACTCCTTTTTATACATAGATTCTTCTTTTTTTTTAATGAAGTAAAACATTGGACTGAAACCATTTGAACAAATTCAAATTAAATTGGATTAGCAGTGGATTATTCCTTTTATGCTTTATTTCATGTCAACGATGTGTTCATAAGCTACTAGTCATAAAATTAAAAAGGGGCCCTTGCCCAGCTACAATGGAACACATCCAAATTTGAAGATATGGCCAGAAAACGTTTGCACAGACATTTAAATGAATAACTTATTACAACTTCAATGCCTGAAACATTTTTAAATGAAAAACAGTATGCCTGTATTTCCAGTCACATATATTTGAAAAGAAGTCTGTTACAGTATGAGTTGGACAACAGAAGGAATACATAAAAAAAAGAGAACCATTGCAAAATGTGCTTATTTAGGTTTATGTGCAAGACTCCCTTATGAAAAAAGTAGAAATAAGCTTCAGCTGGCAGGATGTGTCTCTGCCACTTCATCCAGAGAAAAGTAAAGCGTTATGCAACAATTACAAGAGGAAAACAGTAATACAGAATACAGTTTTTACTTGAAACTTTTTATTTGATTCCAACATGTTATTACAAACATTTTACAATTTTTAAAATTCACAATTTTACTAATTAGAAATGTGGAGGAAATCTCTTTGATCATCAGGGCCACTTTTAAACCTTAAAAATATATATGATAAATAATAATATGGTTTGTATTTAACAAACCTCAAAACTGACACACATTATGTCAGTTTAAAATTAATTTGTTAGATAATTTGTAACAAGCAGAAATTGTCATGGCGCTAAATGGGAAGAAACCTGCAGTTTGCTATGTGTTCATTTTGAGAGGAAATTCTAAAATAGTGAACTTTAAACGTAGCAGCAGTGTACTCTAGCAGTAACTCAGAAAGACATGTGTCTTGTTAGAGTCATTGAGCACAACAGGAAATCCCTACTCGCTGATTCAAGTCACTCTGGATAAGAAAATCAGTTCCCTGAAATGTAAATGGAGCAAACTTTAAAGTCCCCAGGTCCTAACATCCAACCTCCTGCTAGGAAATGTGCAGTGGGCGAGAGAAACATCGCAGCAAACTGAAGCTATTAAAACAGTCAAATGTGCATGGTGTGATAGTAACACCTGGATTTAGCATGGGTTCACTACAAAACATTAGCATTAGCTTCGTTAGCAAGCAGAACTGATTCAGAAGTTGGCCATTTTAACTGGAAACATCTCATATCTGACTGGAACAAAGCTTGTGTTGTGACATCACTAAGCACGCTAACACTGTAATGCTAGCAGCTTAGTGTACACTATGTCGAATGCACCATTCAGTTTAGCATTTACTATGCTAAAAGATTGTACGCTCCATGTTAACAGTTTAGCCTTCGCTAAGTTATGTGACAGGAGGTCAGCAGCCTGCCAGTGTACAGCAAGAAGACTGCTACTTTAATTATAATAAACATTGTGTCTGATTAGGGCTGTATACTAAAAAGAAATTAAAGTTATCATTAACTCAATATAGCTAGGGTGACCAGGTTCATTTTTGTAACACATTTTAGTTTCAAGTGTGCACATGTACAGCTTTGCCATCATCCATTGTTTCCAATTTAGTGACTTAACTAGAGAAAAGAACTTTCCAGACCTCCTGCTAGCTTCATTTCTCAAAAGCAACCAGCAGAAAGATCTCCCCGTGCTTTTGGACCTGAGGGAATACATTCATTTGTTGTTTTTTGAAGCAAGTGCCAACAGTTGATGCCGATGCATATAATTGTGCTGCTTGTTAATCTTGTTTCTGCTGAGACCAGCAGCCCTGAAGTAAATACATCCAAATCTAAATTAGCAGGAACATCACTTGTTGCCATTCTCTTTTTTTTCTACAGCAAACATATATGACAGGTGACAACACTGGGATGTGCTCACCCACTGTGAAGAAGTTCAAATCAACACTTTGTATCATATGTCCCAACTTACTAAATCTGACATGTAATTACGGATTCATTTGCTATGCAGCTTTAATTCAATTCAGTTCCGTTTTATTTATATAGCGCCATATCATAACAAAGTTATCTCAGGGCACTTTGTCATATAGAGCAGGTCTAGACCGACTCCTTATGTGTACAGAGACCCAACAATTCCCACCATGAGCAGCACTAGGAGACAGTGGCAAGGAAAAACTCCCTTTTAACAGGCAGAGCAGAGAATCAGACCATGAATTTAACCATGAGAATCATGCTAGAGGCCAGTTATCAGAAATCATGCAATTCAAAAATCGTCAAAATATCATTTTATTTGTACAATCCAGAATAAAGTGTAATTTTACCATATACTTTGACATTGTATTGTATATATATTATGGTGGATAGAACAATCAGTTGGTTGTAGGAGCTGACACGTAAGCTTGCAAACGTGGGATGGCTGCTAAAAAAAATTACAATATTTACAGGAGATTGACATTTTTTTGATGTATATTTGCTCATTTTGGTGAGTAGGTAAAATGGTGATTTAAAACACTCTGAAATTAATGGGATTCCAAAATTAGTAATGTTGGTTGCAAAATTTCCAAAACAGAAAAACAAAAAACACAACAGACAAGCAGCTACAGTAATAACATGGGAAAGAGTAGCCAATGACCAGAATGCAATGGACCCGTCACTTAAACTCTACTCTGCTCACAGCTAAACTCTACACCACACACTTTGAGTAATTCATTTTCCCTGCAACTCAGCACTCACTGTGTGTGGGACTTAGCATGCACGATCCCTGCATGTTTTACCATCACACCGTCTTCACATTGAATCATTTAACACCCCCCAGTCTGCCCTGTGAAGGGAAAGACTGCTTAGAAACACAGGTTCGCAGGGCCTGGACCTCAAATACATTTGATCAGGTTTAGTCCTGAAAAGGTTCGATTTTTAATATTGAACGTGGCATAGTCAAATCAATCATGTTACATTTACTGAGAAACCTGGGATTACGTGTGAGAACTACGTCATTTAGAATAATGACAATCTAATTCAGAGAGGTAAAGAGCTGCTGTTCTGCAGCAGGTGATTTCAATGATTAGCTGATCAGCTGCTGCAGAAAACTTACACACTGGCCCAAGGCCATTTTTAGGTCCATGTTCTAGATACTAAAACCTAAAATCCCCATTCGACTGCAGATCAAATAATAACTGTTTATCTTTGAATCACTGTTAATTTGTACAACCATCTAAAACCTAAAATCTGGTTCATTTTCAGCCTTTATTCTGTCATCAGGATCATTTCTGGCAGATAAAATGAGGCTGAAATTAAACTTTTGACCTCCTGTAGGCACTTCCAGGGCCCCTGGGGGTCCTGGAACCACATGTTGCGAGTCCCTGGCACAGAGCAGCTTTCTTACCACTAAAACTCATTCAGTGTAAGGTGTGTAAGACAGAGCCCGAGATGTGCTCACTGATCTGAGCTCAGTGTGCTGCTGTCAGGTTGGATGCAGATTAGATGTGAATCAGGAACATGAGCAGGATTTTTATGGATCAGCTTCAGTTTCATCCACCATATTTATCCTTCAAGAGACACATTAACCAGTGTAAATTCTCAGTGCTGTTTTAGGTTAAGGCACTTACCTGTACAGAAGAGGAAGCAGGGATGCACTTACCTACACTCTGTTACATTTTCAGCCTCACGTTCATTTGAATTAGCACACATTCATTCACTGTGTGCAACATGAGCTGATAGAAGATATATGAAAGATTACTATTTTAAGGGGGAAGCGGTTATTGCATTACGATGAGGTCGGACTCCACTCATCTTCAACAAAATTACTGACCAACAACGGCACTGGGCTACATGGCATTATTTACTGCATGATAACACATTTGCAGCTGTTTTTTTTTTTACAGCGTCTTAAAGGCGCAGATAAGTAGCCTACATCTTAAGAAAACTAATCTTCGATGTGTCAATCATCTTTGATCGCTACATAATTTGAATCTTGTTGAGACTTGACTGTTTATATCGTATCCTGAGATTTCAGGTCTAAGCGTTTTAAATTACACTGATATCAAAATAACACTAAAATAAGAGGTTTTAAACAAACTGTTGAAATCAAAACTAAGACATTTTCCAGGTTTTGACTTTCTTGTCTTGAAGAGAAGATCTGAATATTTTGTCATTATATTTTCTGTTAGGTTGTAGGATTTCTGATGTCGGATCTGGGTTGTGTGAATGAAAGCAGAGGAGTAAAAAGCCTCTCCCTCCGGCCTGCAGGTAGCCTCTGCTCCTCTGCTGCGCTCCTAATATGATTCAGTGTTCCCGGCGCGGCAGCTGCTAATTCAATTTCTCCACGCTGTCAACACATCTGCAAAACACACAAAAGATTATTTTGCTGGTTTAAAAAAAAGCCGTGTCCCAACAAACATAAAATTGTAATAAATATTGTCAGCTGGATAATATTAAAAAGCCGGTGCTTAAATGTTTCCTGATTAAGAATGAGTTGAGAGCAAAACACAAACATGCAGTCAGTTGGCACTGCAGTTAAAAACTGATCTGAACTCGCACGTACACACATAAGCTTAAAAATACAAAGAAGGGCCAATTCCAAAGAGGGATTTCTACTATTCGATTTGATCAGATGAAATGAATCTTTTTTCAAGAAGTTCTTTTTTGCGAATCAATGTGGGAAAACATCTCTTATAAATATAAATAAATGAATGTACGGGGAGGTGGGTGAAAGCAAAAATAATACAACAGTCTATTTTCAAAATTTGCTAATTGGAAATTTCTTTTTAAACAAAGTCGCCTGGGCAGAGGCCTTTTTGTTTCTGCAGAATTCAAAGTTGTTTCCGGTGTCCGTTTATCAATTTCGGGGACCCACAACATTTGTAAAGGCCGGTTTGAGTCCAGGCAGGATGCGTGCGTGAAAGTGATTTTTAAGGAGATCGTTCAATGGGATCAAATTTGTTTTTAATTCATTTAGAATTGGATGCACATACTCAAAAGCTCAAAAAAGATACCCTAATATATTTATATTAATTTTTTTTTTTTTTCATTTATTAAAAATTTTGGTAAGTCTGTGCTGGGCCCTGCGTGCTCAAAGGCACAACGGGAAGGTCACCTTCAACCAGCAACTCGACAACAGAAGAGACTTTGTTACAAACTCTGCAGGAAAAACATGAGACATTAATGACAATGTCACTGTGATTTGGAAGCACGCCTCACGTCCATTGATCGTGTTTGTCATACCTATTATCACTGGATAAATACACGCGCGCGCGCGCACAATTCTGCAGTGCGTCATGCACTCATTCACCTGTGGTCACATGGATTTTGTTTGTCATCAGCAGCTCGCGAAGTGCGATTCAAGGCCACCCAAGGGTCCTTGAGTATATAGCACAATTTCACACAATTAAAATAACTGAAAATAGACAAAATCACTGCAATCAATGGAAAGAGTCAAGTCAAAACCTTCTATGAGGCTCTGTGAGACTAAATCTGATCAGACTGCGGTCCGTGTGAGTGTCTACGGCATCTAAGTGTTGGCTGCTGTAACGCCTGTGCATGTGACAGCTCTGTCACGCTCCTCTGGCTCCCCTGGGTCACTATAGCGCCCCCACCTGGTGGTCTACCTGTCAGTCTGACGCACCCACAGCCTCCATACACCACTGTAGCTGCAGTTCAGATACATGACAGGGAGAGTAGGAGGTAACTGGATATGAGCGGCTGTATGATTAAGTTTGTCATGAAGCCATGTCCAGTAAAAATGTTTGTTTTATAGAACAATGGTGCATCAGGTAGGGCCAAAAGCATCTTTCATTGTATTATTCCAAATAATATGATAGTATGGTTCAGTGTGTGTGTGTGTGTGTGTGTGTGTGTGTGCTTGTGCGTGTGTGTGTTAGAAAGAAAGAAGTGAGAACTGATATGTTTCATTTAGCAGAGTGAACTGTAGAGGAGCAGGAGGAGGAAATGGAGGAGATGGAGAGGAGGAGGATCGCTTCTTGTAGCTGCAAAAGGGGGATGAGGGAGGAGAAGGAAAAGTAAAAAGGAGGAGGAGGAGGAGGAGGAGGAGGAGGAGGGGGCCGCTGGTCGCCGGCTTTCCATGTGACAAGGGGAAATATGAGGGACTTTGACAGGTCTTAAACGGTCTGGCGCCAAGGCCTCAGTCTAGCCGCTAAATATAGCCGGAGAGATGATGCAGGGAGATGGGAGGAGAAGATGGAGAGATAAAAGGAAGAAAGTAACAATGTCGAGGGGAGGAAGAAAATAACAATACTCGATTATAGACGAATATGGCGCAAAACTGTCCCGTTATGTTGTAATTAGAGCGTCTTTGGCCCGGATCGCTGACACAGGGGCCAAATCACCGGGACGGAAGAGGCTTTTACACACATTTTCACATCTGCAGCTGTACTGTGTTGTATTGAGCGGACGGATCAAGGACACAGAACAGCTTTAGTCAACTTCCTACTGTATGGAAAGCGTCATGCAAGCAGTTAATTCACTTAAAATGCAACCCCAGCTTACAGGGTGACTGACAACTCTTTGCATCAAAGCTTCCTAACAGGCTTGTTTTGCATCATTGCTGGGTATAAGATAATACACATTTTGTCATTGCCATAAATGATCTAAACTACCAACGCAGGACAAAATTGGGGACGAAAAGTCTTTTTCGAATTTGCTCCTGTTTCCAAACTTGATTTTGTGCATTTTTGCAAGATCTTTGATGATTGCTTCTCCTCCACATCCCCAAAGAACAAGGCTAAGGAGCATATTTACTGTCTGCTTTCATTAATCCCCAGAACAGAGAATATGTTAATCTATCAGCACAGTGGCCATCCTTTGTAGATCTACCAGCAGCTCCGAGCAGTCCTCCCTCGACTTAATGACTTTTAAATCGCGCCTAATTGAGACTTCTGTACCGTTGACGGCACAGAACAAATAAATGGTGACTAATTTGCACAAGCATTGTTGATGCAATTATCCAGTTGAGTATTCCGGCAGAAAAACCGTTATCCACCTCCATATGTTGCTAATCTTTTGGAGCTGCATGCATGGAGCTTTACTCTGGAGGAAAAAAGTCTGACAAGCCGCCGCCGCTCCCACGGCTCTCCTACGTCTCTGTCATGTCATAAATCTGAAGGTGCAGCATTCCAAACAAGTCAGCTGTCGGGCCAAATTATAGCAGATACACACCACAATATAACTCTGAAGAAAACTGCGAGGCATGTGCAGGACATACTTGATGATTTTACATTCTCATGTGAAGTTGATGTTCACTGGCATTTATTTCTAACACCTGGCTGACTGAAAATACACTTTTCACACTGCCACTGAACACTGACTCTGCTGTTGATGCCTCCACGGTGTGAAACAGTGGATGCTCCAGGGACTTGTGTCTGATCTAATGTGTATCCTGGGCAACAATGTAAAAAACTGTTTTGGCTTCATTCTGCGCTCTGTTGTGCTGTAGCTGCTCCTGTCTGGCCGGTTGGCTCTTTACGCGTGGCTGTGTCAATCTAATGGAAGCCGTGCAACAAGTGTGTAACACCGCGGAGATGTGCAAACATTTCATGCTCTTAAATCACATAACATGCTGTATCTGACACACAAGTGCGGGCTGCTGAAACTTTCTGGAGTCGCATTTTGGGTCGCATTTTAAAAACTATTTTGTTTTGCACTTTCTGTCTCTTGTGCGGCTTAATTTGATTGTTTTACAGTCCTTTCGTGGGATTTAATGCACTGATAATAAGGATTTATAAATATTATTCAAGACATTTTTATGGCCAGTATGAGTTTTGTATGCCTGTCAGCGGAAGCCGCAGAGACGCGGTTAAGTTCCAGGGGTTAATAGGAAATGCGCAGTTGTCTCTGACAGTCTCATTCAGAAGGATTATCACTTTTTGTTTCAGTTTTTGTCGAAGTGACGCCTGTGGCCCACATCACCGTCCTTCCTGCCCGGAGAGAGCAGCTGTTTATCCAAAAAGGAAAAAAAAATCCCATCTGACACCGAGTCATGACCGAGGCAGAAAAGTGGAGCGAGGCCGCGGATGAGGCTGCTGAGTGAGGGGGCCGGGGGGGCTCGCACATGCAGGACTTCAGGGTAAATATAAAGAGACAAGAGATTGTTCTTATTGTGGCGCATCAGCCGACTGGCGCCGAGCGGCTCTTTAACAAACTGAGTCCAAGTTAATCAAGAGCTGAGGCACTGGGTTTTTCTAAAGAGCTCAGCAGAG